>QFDY01004488.1:5933-28847 GCA_003315925.1 Lactarius sp. MG121
CTGCTTGTGTGCCAGAACTATCTTTAGCTTCTTCTGCAAGACCTCCCTCTGCTGCTTCCAGCTGCTCAGTCTATCTCACCACAGTCTACTTTGTCACTGTGAGTATGCTGTCCATCTATGCTGTTCATCAACATCTTGGTCTTCTTTGAATACCACTTCTCTCTCTCCTCAACTTCTGTGCAAGGGCCAAGCATCCCTTAGTGAGTGTCCAGCATATCCCTTTTAGACCAAGGGATCCCCATGACTTATAGTCCCTATTCTGTCCCTGATAGTGGCATTGCCTGCAGACACTATGTGGCACGTCATTTACCTTTACCTCAACCCCTGTGTCAGCCATCCTCTCAAGACTTTCTTCATCCTAGACTCTGCAGAGTGGGACATAGTACAGCCTGTACACTGCATCCCTGCAGACATCAACAGAGGCATTGATCTCCATGCATATTGAGACACCAGTGGCCACCTTTAGCAGCACCCCAGTGACAACCATCTCATTGTGAGCAACCCCCATTGGTATCCAGACTGGAACCCACAATCCCAAGATGCCTAAGTCAGGCAAACATCCATGGTAGACATTACATGGGGTCTCAAGTAGTGGTGGGTTCCTAGATACACAGTGTATAAAAAGACTGTACATTACTGTCTGTTTCTGAATGTACATGAGCCAGTTGTCAATCAAAGTGGTGCCAGTCTTGCAATAAGACAGTGCTACTGGTATTACATAATAATTTAATTGTGTCATGTCTATGCAACTCAGAAAGAGAAAGAGGAGAGAAACAACTCTAGAGTCATTTCTCACTTTTGGCAGGGCAGTCATTTGCAACCATGGTCACCTCTGGTAGAAATGGTCACACCAGACACCCCCATTGCCAGGACCGGCACCAATGAGAATGCATTCTCACATTTGGCTGGTGCTGCAAGTGACCATTTCACCACCAGACAGGCTCTTAACTTTGCAGCATGCCATCCAAGTATCCCTGGATAACTATTTGATACCACAGATAACTATTTTATAGCTTCATTTTTGCAAGATACCAAATTTCCTGAGAATTTCAAACGATACTTAACTATGAACCCCGCATGTCAAATTTGGAGGTCAGCCACTGTCCATTTTTACGCAAGGGGCCCCCTGTTTTGGATTTCGCTGTAGTCTGGGAGCGTAAAACTGTGATCAACCACCGCTGGTTTCTTCAGCATATTGAGTGGTTGGATCTTCTCCAGCCAATTCAGTCCTAGACTGCTGGGCAACACTAACAGGCGTATGGTGGCAAGGGCTGCACACGACTGCACCTGGTACACTTATCTACGGCCATTTTCTGCCGATGTCGATGGACACTAAAGAAGGACGAAGCTAACGGGCGCTCTTGCAGCCTGTGTTGGTTGGTACACGAAAGTGTATCGCCTTATATGGATAGAGGCTTGTCATGCATACTTTAGCCCAATTCGTCGTGGAGGGATCAGCCAATGTATTACCCACTATATTATTGCCGCACAACCTGCACGACATGGCATTGCCCTCCCACTCACCGGTTCTTTTTCTCGCCCGTACTGTAGCCCTTGGGGGCATTAACGTGTAGGGGAGAGTGGATGCTCGCGAGCGCAGAGACACCGGAATGAACATGAAAAATGTGAGAAGCAGACCAGAGACGAGCACCGGCGTAAGCGGCTGGTAGCGCGCGACGATGCCCCTGGCTGGGATGGCGCGGGCTCGGGCTCAGAATCGTCCTGGTGCCGTGAGCCTGCAAAGACAACGACCTTCAAGCTCAGTCGGGCCTCTAAGTGATATCGGGGACCCAGTCAGCCTCCAGAAGCACGAAACAACTAAATGGATGCACTGTGCTCGGCGACAAAGTCCCTGCGCGAGGCCGCATTTTCCGTGATTTCGGGCATGGACATGTATAGAACGTGCTTGCCACTATACTCGAGGCCTTTGGGCCCTTCACCGACGGGAATTGAGGTGCTGCGCGCGGCAATGCTGCGTCACTCGGTTCGCAAGGTCCTGTAGGGAGTTGCCCTGGTGTGGGAAACGCACGTAGGGCAGCTGAGAGGAGGAGGAAGAATTTTGGAGCGCGTCGCGACGAAAGACTCCAGCGAGAGGGAGCGCAGGTCGGACGCGTGTAACTAGGTACCGTATACGGAGGAAGAAGACCAGTCGACAGAAGCAGTGCAGTGTTTCGACGGTGCGCAGCCCAGGCTGGTCTACGAGGACCACTGCGTCGAATTCGTAGAGGCCGTCGCTGGTAAATGTTGGACGTTAGCGCTAAGTAGGCATTGCCAGATGAGACTATTATCTATGCGACGACCATGCGACAACGGTGTTCGTCTCGAAAAACGAGGCCGCATTAGAGTAGGACAGCAAGGCCCGTAGCGAGCCATCACGTGAGCATGCGATTATCACCACTTACGCGGTGCTTCTGGTACGGTATATCATGTCTCGAACGTCTTACGACAGGTAATTTCTGTCCCGATTCCCTGGAGTGTGCTAATCATCGTGCTCATTGTAGGTACTTGACCGTTTTCTCACCGGAAGGTCGTCTGTATCAAGTCGGTAAGTTGAATGTCTCTCCGCCAACCCACCTCATCGAATTTGCAGAGTATGCCTTCAAGGCGATCTCCGGGTCCGGACACACGTCCATCTCCGTTCGAGGACAAGACACTGCTGTTGTTATCATACAGAAGAAAGTACCGGTAAGGTGGTCGTGCCCGGGGACGACTGCGAGGCGCTGACGCGTCCCCTTCAGGACCGACTTCTGGACCCCTCAACCATCACCCACCTTTTCGGCATAACCCCCACCATTGGCTGTGTGATGACCGGCCTCATCGGTGAGTCGTCCAGTCTGTTTCAATTAATGCCGAGTAACTCTTTCACACACACAGCCGACGCACGCGCTCAAGTGAGCCGCGCTCGTCAAGAAGCGGCCGATTTCCGCTACAAATTTGGATACGAAATCACCCCCGATGCTCTGGCCAGGCGACTGGCTAACATCAATCAAGTATATACTCAACGTGCCGCGATGCGCCCCCTCGGCATCTGTGAGTGCCATATTAAATATGGGGCTCTGGCTGATGGACCACGGAGTAGCTATGATCCTCATCGGAATAGATTTTGAGCTCGGTCCTCAGGTTTTCAAGCTCGACCCGGCGGGATACTTCGTCGGATTCCATGCCACCGCGGCGGGTCAAAAACAACAAGAAGCGATGAACCATCTTGAGAAGAAATGGAAAAAGTTCAATAACGGTCGTGGTGCAGATGACCCAGTCGCAGCTGGACAGACGCTGAGCCGTGGAGAAGTCATCGAGGTTTGCCGTCTAATTCTGATCACAATGGTAGCTGAGCCTCATGGATCACGCAGCTCGCAATTGAGGCCCTCTCGACGGTTCACGCAACGGATTTCAAAGCCGGGGAGGTGGAAATTGGAATTGTGTCAAACAGTGAGGAAGAGGATGAGGAGACGCGAGGACTGTGGCGAACGCTCAGCGAGAAAGAGCTCGACGAGCATCTATCTGCATACGCAGAGAAAGACTGATAGTTGTATTCCATCCATCAATGTCTGTATAAATTGTCTCGTCTAAATTCCTGCTACCCAGTAACGGGTGATCGTGTTGTACCCCTCCCGTCGTCGTGACCCTACTGCAAGGACGCACCACCGCTCTATACGGTACGCAGGATACGCAGGTTATGACCAAAAACGATATACTAAGGCCACTACACTCACCAAGACAGCGTCAATCTCTGAGTCTTCTAATTGACTGATCTTTGATCGCCAAAGATGCTCTGGAGCCTCCCAGAACTCGGTAAATATCGGTTTTCCTGAGCTCTTCCCGTTGCTCGAACTAGTTGATGGAGACGAGAAAGTATTGTATTTCTCCAGGAACTCGGAGAATGCGGCTTTGAGTTGTGTGGGTGCAGCAGGGTGAGGCCGTTGAGGTTGTGGCCCTGTAACAGTTTTAAATAAACACGAATAGACACTAGGAGCCAGAAACCCACCAGGCGGCCATTGGCGTTTCCCAATGAAAGAAATAAGTGGCTTGTGCGCAAGGCGGAATGACGGACGCATGTGGCTTAGATGTGCTTTGTTTGGCCGACTTTCCGTGGGTCATAACGGGTCGATTATGTAATGAGAAGCGGCACAACTCAAAATTAATTTAAATGCAATTGGGGTATAAGAAGTCTTGTGCCTGTCTCCGACTAATTGTGTCGACCGCCCGAGGCACTGGTACTACGAGAAAATCATGCATGAAACAGGGGAACGGACACATCTACTCCTCGATAATTCCCTCTACGAATGTGCATAGCTGAACTAGAGCAAGGGTCATTTGATAGAGTGTATCTGCATCGTCAGCCGGTGTAGGACTCGTAGTCGAGACACTAGAACTCGAAGTTGTCGTGGTGGTGGAAGAGCTACTCGATGGCACACTATATGTGGTCGAAGAAAGCTTGGAAGAGGTGGTGGTGGTGGTGGTGGTGGTAGATGATGTAATTGGAGAAGTTGTGGATGTCGCAAGTTTCTTGTTGGTGGTGGGAGATGGTGAAGGCGTACTTGTCGACTTCAGAGTCGTCGAAGTTGACTTCGGCTCATTTTCAGAAGAGCCGAACTCCCATTCACCGTAAAAAGTGCCGACGTTGGTGGAGGCGAAGAAGCTAAATAATCCTTCGGAAAGGTCAAGGCCGGCATACGGGCACCCAGGACACTGTCAGATAACGAAGTGAGCGTGTAACACCAAGAGCAGAACTAGGGATAGTTGCCTCATCCATGACGGTGGCCGGAGTAGATTTTCCACCATATGTAATAGTGATGGTCGCACCACAATAACCACCGTTACCATATTGCTGGCTTTCGAGTTGACAGGACATCTCGGACTAAAGCGAGGAGACTTACAGCTGAGTTTAGGGCAACAATCTTTGTTTGGAAGATAAGTAACAGGTGAGAGGAGGCTTAGTGTCAGACGTACGAAATCGCTCGGTTTGTTGTAGTGACCGCAGGCACCAAGTCCAACTACATAGTAAGTAAATCGCGCATTGGCGAAGCGTTTGGCGAGATGTGTCGTGTGTCTACGTTGAATGGGAAACCTCTTCTCATGTGAGTTTCCTTTCAATCGCGACTGGGCGGAAATTAGCTGAAATAGAGTAAAAAAGATAACAGTGGCGATCGACTGCGTGAGTGCGCGCATGGTGACAGAGCTGGTGTTAAAGGTATAACGGAGTCAGAGAAAGGACAGTGTTTGGGGAAGGAATGACGGTGAACGCAGCGCGTGAAAATAGAGTCAAAAAGAAGCGCATTACGAACAGGCGGTCTGATTATATAATTTAAATTCAGGACCCACTTCGTTTACCGTAACCTAAACACGCACCGAGAAGAATAGCCTCGGATGAACCGACTGGCAACTCAATGAACACAACTGAAATTAGGAAACAAGGAAAAGGGCATATGGGTCGTTTAAAAATTTAGTATTCTCGAGTAACAAAGGACCAAGGCCAGCGTTTCAATGTAACGTAAAAACCAACGCACCCCACCACAGAACACTAGTCCTGAATGGAGAGCGCCTAGAAGCACTCTAATTGTCGTTCGTTAGCATCTGCCAGTACAACACCATACGACGACAGGAGACGGGACTGACTGCGGTGGACGATACCAGGGCCTGACTCATCGTATTCCTGCTTTGAGCACCACAAATTCTGGAAAGTGCTGAGCGATGCGAGAATTGAACCACCAATCCATACGGAGTACTTCCGCTCTGGCGGCGCGACAATTTTGACTTTCATGCTCGAAGGAGAGAGCGACGTCAGCTCCTTCTGCATGCGGTCTGCGATACCAGGGAACATGGTTGTGCCACCGGACAGCACGACGTTGCCGTAGAGATCGCGACGGATATCGAGGTCGCACTTGAAAATGGAATTGTATCTACGCAAGGAGATTGTGATCGAGATGGTTCTGACCTCCAAATGCGGTCGGAACTCACGTCGTCTCGTGAATACCAGCAGCCTCGAGACCGAGGAAAGATGGCTGGAAGAGTGCCTCTGGAGCGCGGAACCTGGAAACAGCTTAATCAGATTTACGGCAACCTCTTCCTTGGGTGGGACGTACCGTTCGTTACCGATCGTAATCACTTGACCATCAGGAAGCTCGTAGCTCTTCTCTAGAGCCGAAGACTGAGCCGCAGTCTGTAGTTCCTGTTCAAAGTCAAGAGCGACGTAGCAGAGCTTCTCCTTGATGTCGCGAACAATCTCGCGCTCGGCGGTCGTTGTGAACGGGTATCCCCTCTCCGTCAGATTCTTGATCAGCAAATCGGTAATGTCACGACCAGCGAGATCTAGGCGGAGGATTGCGTGCGGAAGCGCAAAGCCCTCATAAATGGGTACAGTATGCGAGACGCCATCACCGGAATCAAGCACAATACCCGTCGTACGACCAGAAGCGTACAAAGACAGGACAGCTTGGATGGCTACATAGAATGCTGGGGCATTGAATGTTTCAAACATGATTTGCGTCATTTTTTCTCGGTTCGCCTTGGGGTTCAGAGGGGCCTCAGTCAGAAGAACGGGGTGTTCCTCTGGAGCAACTCGGAGCTCGTTATAAAACGTGTGATGCCAGATCTTCTCCATGTCGTCCCAGTTGGTGACAATACCATGTTCAATGGGGTACTTCAGGGTCAAAATGCCGCGCTTAGACTGGGCTTCGTCACTTTGAAAAGTCGGAAATTTTTAGAAATGGTCAAGTCTATCATAATAAGACAACTAACCCAACGTAAGAGTCTTTCTGACCCATGCCAACCATGACGCCCTGGTGGCGAGGACGACCAACGATCGACCTAATCGAAGATGGCTGATCAGCACTGGGTAACGAGGGATTGAGAAAAGGACTAACGGGAAGACGGCACGAGGTGCATCATCGCCTACAAAATCAAGTTAGGTTAACTGGATGCAAGATCATCACGCATGACCCTACCGGCAACTACATAAAGAACGTTAGTGGACAAGTTGACTGAAATAGAGGCGACGTACAGCCAGCTTTGCACATGCCGGAACCGTTGTCAATGACCTGAATGGCGTTGTGACTACATGCCCACTGCACGGATCGGAGACAGTACACACAAGAGCAGCAACTTCGTCTTCCATGATGTATTGCTCGGGCGGGCGTAGGGGATGAAGGGTTTACAGTTCCAGAGAAGTGATGGCGCAAAGAGGAAAATGGGGCGCTGAGCGCTCATGACTGCCCTATTTAGGGCCGGCAAAATCACGTGAAGGGCCACGATCTCAGATGAAATCACTCCATTGATTGGGACTGGCCGATTTTTGTCTTACAACTGGTCCATTCAGGCATACTTTTCCTCAACGACATAGCTTACATGTATGTGCACTGTGGGGATCACTTTTTTTCTTTGACTGTGCGAATACATGGACTTGTGCATGAGAGCATATGATGACGATGAATTAGACGAGCTTTAGTCAGAGCTCGTTGTAGAGCGAGCTTGAAGGCAGACTGTCAGACATGAATCCGTCCATGAAAGTTGCGACATACTATAGATCAGCTGTCCGTGATGATGTACAATGCGCTTGATTGCACCCTCTTTCTCCAGATGCCGGATTGCTACCCGAGCAAGGCTACCATTGATCTTGAGTCTCTCGATAAGAATGCTCTGAGAGATGAATCGGAAGGTTGGCGCTTCCTTGAGGATACGATCGTAGGTAGGCTTGTCAAGGGTGACTGCGTGCTGGGCTTTGTCCTTGACCTTTCCCTTCGACCATTTCTTCTTCTTTGCAGCTTTTCCACCACCAGATGACGTGGGTGCTGCTGCTTTCGCTTTGGCCTGAAACAACAACCAGGTTAGCAGGAGTACATCCAATGCACGTTCAGGCCATCCGCCAACATGCGATCCCCAAAAACACAACGAAAAGATAACAAAACAGAAAAGTTGGGCTAAACGAGGATCAAGCAGAAATGTTGCTCACCATGCTGCAGGTGCCTTGTCGTGAACGTCGTTCACCTTGATGTGCACTACACCTCTGTTTACAAGTCGTCACCACCAAATACGGACTTTTAACTTATTTAAACCCCGTCGGTGAACACCGAGCCATGATGTCGGATTTGAATGATGTCCTCCAGTAAATGTACAGTACTCAAGCGCTCAAGCTCAAGGCAAACTCAAGGTAAAACTACAGTACAATTTTTAGAAGAGCTGTGGTTGCTAAGATGCAGGTGCACTTCCTTCAGCCCCAGCTCGAAGCGAAGCTAGCAATTCACTCAAGCGCCTACGTAGGTTTCTGAGTAGTCCGTCGTCATCTGCAGATGGCGGAGGCTTTGCGGGAAGTGAGTAAACGTATGGGGTGAAAGACGCCCTTACAAGTTGGTCAAGGAGGTACTGCGGTCATCCCAAAGTCGTCGGTTATGCGCACGCAGTGCAGAAAATGGGACGATCTACGAACCTCTGCTTCATCTATAGTCTGAGGATTCCGACCACGTAAGTACACAAGAACCGCGAGGCAACGTAGGTTCTACGTACGAGAATGATTGGACCCCTTGTGTCGGGATAAGCATAGGAAGCAGCCGTGATAAATGAAATTTAAACCAACCTATTCATGATGGACGCGACAAGGGCAAGTGTTGAACAGCTCAGCGCTGGCTTATCTGGTCGTGTCGTGACCACGAATATATTACTGGGCCACGTTCCTTCTCCGGGCCATTATCTCTCAACTTATGCAGGTTTTTAAAGTCACCCCCACTGTCCAGCAGTATGATTGGGGTAAACTTGGATCTGCCTCCAAGGTCGCTGTATTTGCCCAATCCGCTAGCCTCTCTGATTTTCGTGTCGACGAGACAAAACCCTACGCCGAAGTATGTGCCCGCACGATGCCGTCCTTACCCCTAAATTAACGTCGTCGAAGCTATGGATGGGCACTCACCCCAAATCACCCTCACTTATTTCAGCTTCTAGGGAAACGCTCGCCAGCTATCTCTCTAAGAATCATAGTCTGATCGGTGAAAGGGTCATACAGAAATTCGGCGCAGAGGATGGAAATTTGCCCTTTCTCTTCAAGGTCTTAGCCATCGAGAAAGCACTCAGTATTCAGAGCCATCCGGACAAGGAAACGGCAAGGAAGCTACATGCACAGCAGCCGGACATTTACAAGGGTAAGCTGGGTCCGTTATGCTACGGTTCTTGGCGCTGAAATCTCATAGATCCGAACCACAAACCCGAGATGGCACTTGCCATCACACCGTTCGCCGCTCTTTGCGGCTTTCTCCCGCTCCCGCGCATCGCCATATACCTCGCAAGAGTGCCTGAATTAGCGGCACTCATCCCGCCAGCTATCCTGAATAACTTTTTGGCCATTGCACCTACGGTCGACCCCGCCGAGCTCGTATCGAAGCAGTCACTGCGTGATGTATTCTCTGCGGTCATGACCGCTCAAGCGAATACCTTCACGAATCAGCTCTCCGAGCTGACAGCGCGCTACGAGGCCGGCTCTGTGCATCCTGAGGAAGAAGACGTGCGCGAGCTCGTTTTGCGCCTCAACGCACAGTTCCCAAATGACATCGGCATATTCTGCGCTTTTTTGCTCAATTACGTGAAGCTTTCGCCTGGTGAGGCGATCTTTCTTGGCGCGGGAGAGCCACACGCGTACATCTCTGGTGGTCAGCACCCGTCCCACCATTCTGCATATGCACTCTAATCGTATGCTCACCCTGGGGAGCAGATATCATCGAGTGCATGGCCAATTCGGACAATGTCATCCGCGCTGGGCTCACACCCAAGTTGCGTGATATCCCGAACTTGGTGGGCACACTCACCTACGTCGCGGCGCCCGCTTCGCGCCACGTGGTCAAGCCCCTGCCCTTCCCGGATGCCTTGACTTCGACGTTGTACGATCCCCCCATCTCTGAGTTCAGCGTGGTGAGCGTGACACTTGCACCGGGCCAAACAGAGGCGCACCGTGCACTAGATGGACCCAGTATTGCCATCATCGCTAGTGGCGAAGGAAAATTACAATGGGAAGGCGAATCCCTCGACATTACGCGGGGCGTGGTAGTCTTTATTGGCGCAGGCACAGTGATCAATCTTTCTGCCACTGGGAATAGAGAGGAGCTTAAGATTTATCGAGCTTTCGTTGAGGCGTAGATGCTCCGATCCATGGTTAGGGTGGGGCCGACCAGTTGATAAAGGAACGAATGATAAATACACAATCAGACTAGAGTATCACCCTTGTGCATGCGTAGATGTGTAAATGCCGTTGATTTTGATGTGTAGACATTTAGTCGCTATCGCTGCTACTGTCATTGGCTGCGGCCTCATCATCGTCCGTAGAACTCTCATCGTCACTCTCTTCCTTGCGCTTCTTGACAGACCCACCACGCATCGCTGCCATTTGACCTGCAAGCGTATCCTCCTCCGGATCTGAGATTTCGTCTTCTCTATGCTGTTCGTCCGCACTCAACGCCGTGAATTCTTCCACGCGTAACTAGGTTGTGCATGCGTCAATACACATAGGAAGAACCGAGCAAGTAAAAGAACACACTTGAAGATCCATTGCCGCATCCTCGCCAATGTATGTGTCGCTCACGACAATAACACGCCAGGTGAACAGACCGGTACCAGGTGGCGCTTGAAACTTAATTTTGTACAAGCGGTAATCCTTAGGACGAGTTAGGTCCAAAAACGGTACGTCTGTCACTTTCATAGGAGGGACGACGAGTCGATCACTTTTAGCATCTGCGAGTACAATCCACCAGCCAGGCTTGTGATTCTGATCACGTATTTAGCAAGCACACACAAACAGATATAAGAAGCGCACTGAGGGCCATAATGGGGCGTGTGCAGAGCCAAGAATCGGTGTTGATGACTGGAAATCTTCCACATCCTTAGCACCATTAAGGAACACGTCGTCCAGGCGAGCTTCTTCATCCGGGTCGACTGTCGGGCGGTTCTCAAACCCAGTTTTCCCATTCGACTCGGTCGCTTTAACAGCTGCCGGCGGAGAAATGCGGAGCTTCATGACGAGATGTACGAGTGCCTGTGGAGTCACGATGCGCTCGCCAATAACTACGATAGGTCAGACAGTGTTTTAACGGTCACACGATATATACGGCAACATACCCTTGAACGTGGCATTAACGATCTCTATTCTTCCCCAACGCTCCACGGCCTTTCGTGCGTCCTCAGCAAGAACGTTCTTCTGCTCCTCTAAATGGGAGATGACATCCGCAAAATCACGGGAGGTAGCTGGTAAGGCGCGGATATCACCTCTCTTCATGCCCGGGAGCTGTGCCCATCGTGCGCCTGGTGAACCAGGTAGGATACCTTGTGCCAAGTACGCATGCAAACGCATAGCTGCGATTGAGGGTTGAGACCAATTGCGCGCAGTGGTGATGCTAAGAAGAGCATTGAGGAGGGCGGGGGTTTGCAATAGGACCTGAGTCTGACCTGCAAATAAGTTAGAAAATGTCGCTCGTAACATTTCCCCGAAACGGCGCACGTTTCTGGAGAACAGGATCCTCAATAGGCAGACGCAGTAGATGGGCATAAAGCAGGACGAGCGAGTCCCAACGAGCATCGAGCTTGCCTGTGGCACGTTTGAACTGCTGCCGCGTGCGAATCCAGCGAGGGCCGAGTTCAACCTCGATGCCTTTCTCAAGCGCGCGGAGGGCGTCGCTAGATGCAGACGACTTTGGCGCCATCGACTCCCATTCGGTTGCGCTGCTGAGTGCCGAGACAACGTCATCGACATCAGATGTCTCCGTAAGTGCTTTCCAGAAGTTTGTGGCGGTCTGAGCGAAAACGCCGTCCTTGGTTTTGGAGCGGGATCCGAACCACCAGTTACCCTAAGAGGAACGAGATGTTTCAGCTGAAGTTCGAATCTCCAAAGCGAGTATCAGACACGCACCACAAGAGCCGGGAGTCCAACGCCAAAAATAACACCGTAAAAGCTGAGAACCCAAACGTTATTGTGAGCCTCGACAATCCAGGGTGGCAGCGCGATGCCCATTGTTATTTCTTGCCGACCATCTGGGTGTCCGTAGTCCTCAAAGTTTTTGCGGATTGTTTCATCGGTAAGCCTGCAGCTAATTCAGTTTGGGGTAACCTCTGTTGAGAGCTACGTACGATTTATAGGCTTTCGTGATCTCAACAAAGCGTGCGGCCACTGATTCTGCTGTGTCGTTCCCAGTAAGCTTCACTTTGTCCGGGTGGCTACGCGAATCATGAACAAGGAGGTGGAACGAGAAAGTGGCTCTGCGCTCACAATATTTTGGAGAGCTTCTTGTAATGGGACTTGATGTCCTTCTCTGAAATACCCTGTGGAGACGTCAGTCTGATATAACGAACGAACCATCACAGATTTATGTTTTGGGTCAAATGCCCTTTGCAAGAAGAAAAAATGCTGAAAAGGTTGTTGCTCACCGACTTGATTCCCAGAATCTCGAAGGGATCATATATCTTATTGTCTACTGCTGTAGTGGCGGCCTTGTATGACAAGAAACCGAGTAGGGCCCAACCGAAAATGATGAAAAGACTTCTACACAAGGGGTCAGTCGTGGCACGCGGTATACAGAGAATGGAACGCACTTTTTGGTGATATTAGGAGAGAGGATAGAACCCTTCTCACGCTTTCGAATTCGAGCACGTTTATCGACACACGCAGAACACTCGCACGCAGCTGAGGGTATCTCACTTCCTGAAAGAGGGCCATGGATCAGTGAGAGGCCCATAGAATTACGAGGTGCCCCGCACGCACCCGGGGATGAAGATATCTGCGCGAGAGTGACTGGAACAAGAACCATAAAGAGAACAGTGATTATAAAGAAGAGGGCCATGTTGCCCGTCTCGTCATAAGTGTAGCTGGCCATGGTACAACGCGGGAAGTATCGCAAGCAGGTGTATTAGGCTACGGAGGTGGCTTTCCCGCCAGACGTTGGCGGTTTGGAGTAGAAGGAAGGGACAAGCACGATGCTCTTGTGAGGCGGGTTTACGCCGACGTTGAAGATGACACGATTCAGAGTGAAGAAAGGACTCGGAATTTGAAAGTACACGTCTGTGCTGGCACCAGATTATGTCATCAATCACTCCCTATGCGAATACGCGTCTTCGCCGAGTCCCAGTCTGGCGTGCCCCAGGTCAAGTCTTGGTTTAACATCGAACAAGAAAACACAGTAGCATCCCTAAAATCAAGTTTATGTATTTCAATTTCTGCTCTGCGCGAGTCCCGTGTCCAGGCAAGCGAGCTGGTGCTTCTGCTTGACGACTTCGAGTTGTTGGACAACACTGCAGTCCACATTCTTCGTGATGGTGATCTTGTTTGGTACGTGGAAAAACAACCTATCTTTTTTTTCTGTCGTTTATCAATGCGATCGAAGTTTGCGTCGTCGCACGCACCCTACAAAACGGAAGGTGGAGGTGGCGGACGATGCCCCGAGGAAGAGACACCGATCGTCACTCGATGCGCAAAGTCACCTCACTAAACAAGGCCCTAGTGGGAATGGCCCCTCTCCTTATTCGGGGGAGGGGACAAGTGACTCGTCTTCATCTTCCTCAGGCTCCAGTTCAAATACTAGTTCCGATGACTCTTCTTCCAACTTGGAATCAGACTCGGACACGGACTCTGATTCAACTAGTACATCCTCCTCCTCGAATGACCAGCCCACCCCTCTGTGCCCACCTCCAGCTTCCTACAGCCAGGTGAAGAGGCCAACGTATTTTTCGCTGTTGACAGACCGGTCATCAGCTGGGTTCGTTACCAGTCCCGCACTAGTCCCCCCTGGACTTGGGAAGCCGCAAACGCATGCACGTAACGAACGCCGTCGGAAAAAGCGTCTTTTCCAGCGCATGGCCGCGGCCGCACCTCCGGTTCCTGGGAATGGCCCAAATGCGATACCTCTTGGAGCTGCAGTACCGCATGTACACACGCCAGAACCGATGATGATGTCTCTGAAGAACAAAAATAAGCGGCGAGGGTTTAAAAACACTGCCAACGTGCATTCTCACGTCACGTTCCAGGATGATGACATGAGACCACCGCAGAAGCTGATACCCCCTAGCGAGAGGGAGCTACCTCCCAGGCTGTTCGTGACGAGCGTCGACGTCGAGGTGGGCATGTGGCCCAGGGATAACGAACAAAAATGGGATCGGAAGCAGAAGAAAACCCAGAGGGATGCGTACGGACATGCAGAAGAGCAAGCCGACGTCAAACTCGATTACGGCGAGATACCTGAAGAGGAGGGCACGACAACAGCCTCAGATCTGGATTACGCTGCGCTTGAGAAGGCGTGGGCGACTGCACCAGTGTTGAAGAACGCGACTGCACTTCTCATCGGCTCCATCGTCGGGTGGCAGGTACGTCATATCTCTACTTCCTCTAGAGGGCAGCTCCCTGAGTAGTGTAGGAACTTGGCGTCAATCCTGCGACGCTCACCCCCGAGATGATGTTATTTCTTGCACGTGTAGTTTCGAGTGACGAAAACGGCATGGCCATTGTGAGACTTCGTCGACCTGGGTTGGGTATCGTCTCGTTTGGCGGAGGTGATATGGATGTCGAGGAAGAGGAAGAGTCGTTTCTGTGGGAGAATATTGCTGAGATGCAGTGGCGGCATGTACCCATGAGTCGATGAGGTGATTTTAGAGTGAAGACAGTACGGCTGGATCACACGTATACTCAAAACTAGCAAAATAACTTTTATTTACGAAATGCATTGTCAGTATATAGAGTAGCTCGTGCCTGGCCATGAACTAGTGTGTGATCTACTAAGTGGTACACGCAGTGAGTATTTAGTTTACATTTTGAATGGCCCCCGCTAAGGGCCAATGAGATATATCATTAACAGAGTGAGATGTACCATAACAAAGCGTTAATACTCGTACCCAAGGGGTTGCGAATAGTTCAGGAAGAGAGCGCAGAGTATAAGATTACTCTCACGGGCTATGGGACCTTGTAGACACGAGTGCATCAGCTTCGGATGAGGGGGCCGATGGCCATGGTGACACGGCACCATCGAGCATTATGCCAGAGATACGATTGACGATGGACTCAGGGTATTGTCTAGCGTTTAATGAGCATACGTTAGCCAGAACTATGGAAGAACACATACCGTTCCTGCACGCGCTTGATAAGGGCGACTGCGTGATCACGATTGCTGTTGCCCAATTCTGCACGAACCATAGCCTCCCATGTTGATGGCTGATGAGGCTGGTTAGCATGGGCTTGGTTCATGGTAATGCAGATCTTACCTCGCGATATACGAGCTCGTGGGGTGAAATACGGGGGGGCGCAGCGACGTGCGGGGCGTGATTGTTCGGTGCAGCAACACCGACTGGAGGGTCCGCTAATGACTCGAACACCAGACGCGCCTGCTCCATATCTCCTGCCGCTGCATAGCCCCGAATGAGTAAGTTTGCTATGTAGGCCGTCATGTGCACGCCGAAACGTCGGAGGTGACCGAGGTACTCGGGGACAAGATCTGTGCGACGCAGAGTCACGAACACGTTGATGAGGGCCTCGAATGTAACAGCATCTGGAAGTTGTAGTCCGCTTGCTACAGTACTTGGATGCTTTTCTATGGAGTTGAATACGGCGATTGCCTGGTCAAGGTCTCTGCTAACGCAGCCATGTGCATTAATAAGTGCTGCCCAATGCGAGCCTTGTACAGTGACAGTCTTGTCCTTGACGAGCTGAGAGAATGTCTTTTCCATGGCTTTGATGTCGACAGGTGCAATTGTGCCATGACAATCAAGGAGGAGCTGAGGGCGAGAATTCGGTACATATATATTCGGACGAAGGGTAACCTTACCTTGTATGAGTGTGCTGTCGGTTTGATACCCGCGCTAAGCATGCGATTGTAATAGTGCAAGAATCGGTCGCGATTGGGTTTGGTTTGGACGTAAAACTGCATCATAGTGTTGTATGGGGGAACACGGGGGCGGAAATTGGGCTGGCTAGTCATCTCATCGAATAGTGTTTCCGCTGAGGCGCTGTCGCCGACGCGGCAACAGGCAGCAATGACTGCACCATATGTAATCGATGACGGAACAATGCCCGACTTCTTCATGTTCTGGAAGAGCTCTAGAGCATGATCTGCCTTGCGTGCTTTTGCAAGCTTTGAGATCGTCGTATTATAGAGGAAGATGTTGGGCTGTACTCTACGCGCCTGTGACTCGCGGAAATACTCGAGGGCACGGGCAGTGTCGTCCGTGGTGTCTTTGATGCACTGAATTAACGCGCCGTATGCGTCTGCGGTCGGCGTCATCCCTTGCTCAAGTAGGCGCAGGCGATGGGTATCCGCCAAGGGGCCGTTACCAGCATGGCCCTTTGCAATTATCATAGAGTTTTCGATTGCCGCCCAGCCGTCCAACATCGCGGTTTTGTCTTCGCGCATGAGTGAAAGGATGTTCTGTGCGACACCATAGAGATGGTCGACCTTATCCATCTCGCCGGCACGTCCGAGACCTTCGATGAGTCGGCCAACAACCTCCGGGTTAGGAAATATCCCCTTCACCGCGCCAGTCTCGAATCTCCGGAACGCAGCGGTGGCAGCATCGTCCTTTCCACGGCGCAGGTTCAATTCGTCAACGTAACGGCTCTGGCTGTCGTTAATCCTCATCGTCCCGACTTCGAGTGGAGTGACATCAGGGATGGGGCGCGGTAAAGGAAGACCCGTTGGCTGAATGTGAGCAAACGTCTTGGGACTAGCGAGCAGCGCAGAGAAATCTGGGCCAAGATTTTCCATGAGTGCCGTCGTTTCCTCCATACCCTTCTGGTCGATAACGGGACGAACTAAGCGGTCCATCACAGCCGCCGAGACTTGGCTAGGATTGATGCTAAAGCGTGCCATATCCGTAAGCAGCGAGAGGGCTTTGGAAACGCCACCATCCGCAGCCTTAGGTCCCCCGTAGTTGCCGATAGAGGACGCCAACAGTTCCCAATCCTGAGTGGTAAGTGCTGATAGTTGGTCCTGGCTCTCGCGTGCGAGCGCGTAAGCACGCAGAATCGCGTCGCCAAGTCGTTCGGTAATATGAATCCCTCGGGTCACCCACACCCTCACTATGCGTAAAACAGAGAGAAGGGAAACGGGGCGAGGAACATCCCGGTCAAAGAGCACTAGATCGGAGACTGATTGGATGAGGTTGGGATTCTCGTCGCGCAACGTATTATATGGTGCGCGTGAAGGCCAGGAAGCACCGTTTGCCCGAAATGCAGCAAGCTGCTCGATGAGATCGACGGCTTTCTCAACCCGACCATATGTTGTGTTCAGCCGAATCAACTCCCGGGTAGCTCCGTTGCCATCCACACCCGCGAGGACGGAGCCCCAATTCTCACGAGGACCGAGGACGGAGAGGGCTTGATCAAGAAGTGCGACGGCTTGTTCTGTGCTGACCTTGTTCGTCTGCAAGTATCGCATATTGGCCAAGTAAGCGGCGCAGCGAATGAAATTTGGCATCTGGTCGGGACTATCCAATCGATTGGCATAGCGCGCATAGAGCAGGTTGACCTCGTCAACGCGATCCAGTTCAGATAATTGATGGAGGATGTCGTTCCAGAATGCATCGGTCGGCTGCGGTGGCTCTAGTGTCGGGGTCCAATCGTCTTTAGTATGCTTGCCTTGGTCAAGTAGCCGCTCGAACCACGAAACAGCGCTCGTGGGATCACCCATTAAGCAGAAGCCGCGCACGATGGTGTTGTAGGTGGATGGGGCGGGTGCAGGAACGTCTTTGGGACCAAAATTCGTACCGGATGCTGTGTCGAGCATCTCTCCAAGAAGATCCAGAGCGGCAACAGGATTGGCTGCTCGTAGGTATGAATTGATCATACTATTCCAAACGAGTATATGCCCCCTCTGCGCTGACTCCGGATTCGTGTCGTCCCATGGGATCTTGCCTTCAGTACAAACTTTGCGGAATTCATCGAAAACGACACGAGCTCCTTCGACGTCATTGACCGATGTGTACACGTGGAGAAGGTGGGCATATATCGAGCCAGTAGGTTTGGGATAACCACGCCTTTCCATATGAGCAAACATGCGAATAGCTTCTCGAACATTTTGATGATGTGCGCAAGAACTGAGGAGAGCTATGTAGAGAGTCGCCGGGAACACAAATAAAGGATTGGCTGATGCGGCAGTGAAAAGCCGCAATGCTGAAGGGAAGTTCTGTTCTCCACGGAGGGCTTCGATACGCCTCTGATCGACGAAGTTCTCTTTGCAATCGGCGAGGCCCAATGCATGACGCGCCTCGATACGCTTGGAGATGTGCTCGACAGTGAGGAAGACCTCCTTGTCACGCGCAGTAAGCACGTTGATGAGTGTCACATAAGTCCGAATATTTGGTAGAATAGAACGCGTGACCATATCATTGTAAGCTTGCAGAATCTCCGTGGGCCGTTCATTATGCCGGCGGAGAGCAACAAGCCTTTCGAGGATGTCGTTCCAATCATCGACCGTGGATTCATAGCCGGGCTGTCGTAACTCTAGGAGCCTGGCACGTACTTTGAAAGGATTCAGGGTAGAAGTTTTGGGTCCAGGGGTGGAAGGACGTGAGCGCGGGGGAGGAGAGTTTGGAGGAAGTTCTGGAGAGAAAATGGTCTGAGGTTGGGACGGGTCCGTTGGATCGACGGGCGTCACGGGGGGGGAGGACGAAGGAATGTCATCAGAAATACCACCGTAGGAGGTGGCGGAAGCGGTGGAATTACGACGGACGAGACGCGGGGTGGGTGGACGGAACGCCAGTTCATTATCTTCCAGAACCTGTTGAGGACGCACAGGTCCA
Organism: Lactarius sp. MG121; assembly: GCA_003315925.1. Lineage (NCBI taxonomy): Eukaryota > Fungi > Basidiomycota > Agaricomycetes > Russulales > Russulaceae > Lactarius > Lactarius sp. MG121. The sequence goes on from QFDY01004488.1 coordinate 24,678, forward strand.
GCGAAAGCGTGATGAAGACGTGCGTGTTGTTGAACGGCCTTCAGAACACCCAAACTCCTCGCGCGTTCAGCAGCCGCGACGGCATCTGACCCAAGCGAGAAACTTTGGCTACGACTGCGGGGTTTTCGCGCGACTTGGGTAGACCTGGGGGCTGTTTGAGGGACGATTGGTCGTGACTCATCGCTGTCATCTGGGTAGGTGATGTCAGCATCTGTAGATGAGGTGTTTGCCTGGACCACAGCACGGCTCTGTGCCTTGACAGGACGTCAGTATTAGAAGCCGAACCCGGAGGTACTGAGGGAAGACAGCTCACTGTATAGCCAGAGTAAAACTTGCTACCGGTGTGGGACTTGGCCCCTCCGCCTGCTCCAGCATGTCCATAACCCCAGTTCGAAGAACCGGTGTTGTTATTCCAAGAGGCTAAACTAGTGGTTGAAGACGGTGTGGTGCCAGACTGGAGACCGAGGACATTGCGAAGTGTATGTCCGGCTTGATTTTGTGCTGCGGCGACGGCACGGGTGGTATGGTGGAATATGTGGCTAGCTACCTGGGGTAGCATGTTCGAGTGGGCCCGTCCAAATGCAGGTTAGTTGAAGGGGGGGGGGATGTTGAAGACGGGATGACGGCCCTGTTTGGGGCTGAGCGAGGTGACCCTGATACTAATAAGCTGGGGGCAGAGTTGTGCCGTCGACGCGTCAACCAAATCTGGTTCTGTTGTGTGACAATAAAATTTGCATTTCTCCATTTGGGTAATCAGATTATATAAATAATTAAATATATCGTATATCTAGTCCAATCGCGCTTTGCCCCTGGATTGTGGCGCATAATTCTCCTCATCCAGGAAAAGTCGCTTGATCACAGAGAAAACAACCAATACGCCCAATACGAAAAAGGCCACTATAACCCATGGGTGATCGCTCACCATACCCTCGATGGCGATGAACTTCTTGTTGATGTACTAAACACGTGTCAAACTCTATATCAAGCAAATGGTGCTGGGGAACTCACTCGGGCAAGGCGTTCAATAATATTCTCCGAGTGTCGTACGCTTAACGTACCTCGCATCGCATCGCCCAACGCAGGTAATATATTTGTTTCGTCAAGCGTCAAGCGACCGCCAGCCCTGGTTTGGTCATAATAGACTAATCTCTGCAGCATGGTGATTAGCACCATATGGCACCCAAAGGTCAAACCTACCGAGTGATCCGTGATAACAACCTGAGCCGGACCATTGATCCCATACATGCTCTTGAGCCAATTCGCCCATCGCCCCTGATCCATCCAGGTGAACACAACCTGCCGCGCTTCGCTGGGATGAGCCGGCGCATACTGGACAGCGCCTGTCTTGCGCCATTGGGTCGCGAGTTTCCGGACTGTCGTGACGATTTGATCACGCTCTGCACCAGAATCGGTCACAGAAGCCAGGACAACAAGTGGTTTGCTCTCTGCATTCATCACTTCCTGGAAGGATCCTTCACCGAGCTCCAGAGCCGACGGCCAGCGGTGAGTTTGTAACCATTTGTCAAGCTCTTTGGCACTCGTCTGCGAGCCGAACAGGAGCTGAGCCGCAGCGCCGGTGTCGCCATCTTTCAGCGCAATAAGAGCAAAATCGTGATCAGCTGGGATGGAGAACCAATCGAACAGTTCGGGAGCGCTGGATATGTAGATGGGAGGTGACCCCATTAAGGGTCGCGCAGCTTGTGAAAGGCTGGACTGTCTGAATGTTAGCAAGTGGTAGTACAAAGTATGTGCGCAGACCTACGGGTAGCGTAACACTGGGCAAATGCAAAGCAAGGTATAGTGCCGAGTTGTCCTTCACAACCTGTGCGAAATCTGCAAACAGCAAGTCCTGAAAGACTCTGGGTCTTAATTAGCGCTGGGGAACACGCGTCGCAAGCGTCACCTCGGGACTCACGGCTTCATTGCTCTCTCAACCCAACCTTTCAGTGCTTCGAACCTACGATTGCCTGTATACTCGGTCTTCTTTCCAGACGAAGGGTAAAAAAACAGCATCGGGAAGCCTGTCACTCCTTCCGTGGAACATAGTGATTTGTGATCTTCGCAGTTCACCTCCGCGATAGAAACAGTATGCTGGAGCTCCTTGGCGAGTTTGATCCAAGTTGGCGCTAACTTTTTGCAATGTCCACACCTACCCAAATGCGCAACTTCGTCAACACCTAACGATGATGAAACTTGCAGGAGGACGATGGCTTACCACGGCGCGAAGAACTTTACAAAGACATCCCCATCCGCAATCACGTTTGGGAATGTTTCGGGTGTGAGAGTGAGCACTTCACCATGAGGGTTCCGTTCGCCATGATGTGTCTCCGGCTCTTGTTTAGATAGTTCCGGAAGCGGCGCAATGAGGGAAGGCTCGGACACTCCTGTGCGCTCTTTGATGAAGTTTACAATGCGCTCATAACTACGCTCGCCATCGAACTCGGCCTGGAATACACCATCACGATATAAATTCATTTGTGGGTACCCTTTGACGCCATTTTTGGTACATAAATCTGTGTGCACTTCAGACCAAGGGTAAATATCTCGATACAGGACCAGACTTGCCACCATTAACGACACAGTCCACTTGTGCAAAGTTAACCCGGGAGCCCGCATAATCTTCGACGAGCGTGTCCCAAGTTGACGCGAATTCCCGACAATGGTGGCAATAAGGGGAGAAGTGCTCAACGAACCTTGGGTCGCCAGCCATAAACCAGATGTCAGGTAGAGTATCAAATGGCTCACCAGTAACCCGACGCAACGGTCTCGCCAAAAGTGTCGGGTGACAATAATTTGGGTTCTGCGCTCTGCACAGGAAGGGCGAATGCAAGAGAGGCGGCGAGGAAAGATAGGGAGAGTAGTCGCATCAAGTCTACTAAGGGGCCGACGATGAAAGTTAAAGCGAGAAAGAGAGATCGTGGGAAGATTCGTCAAATGGAAAGCTTCGCTTATCCACATTTCTCTTCAGTAGCCCACGTTGCGCTTTTCAACCGTGTCACAAACGCGGGAGAAATAAGGGCACGTATTGTGCGCGCGAGCAGCTTAGAAGGTGACGAGGGAGATGCGGAACGTGAAGCGGTTAATTTTGCCTTTATCGATGCCCGGCTGGTGGGTCGTCGAAACAATACTTATGCACGCGCGTGTTCACGAAACGACTGGAATTGCTACACGCAGGTGACAAGTGTTCTACATATCCAGACGGCGATCACCCAAGCTCTTCTGGCTGCAGCACAAAACACACTTAGGACTAAGACAGTACATTCGGAGGTCATATGGGTGTTGAATCCAAGTAACAACGTGAGCTAACCCTGAGAAATGATATGTCCTTACCTACAGGCTATTCTTCCATATAGATCACTGAGGCGTTACGACGCTATGGTGTCAGTGACAATAGCACCGCGCTCTTTGTTGTTCGCATTGAACCTCTCACCTCAATGGATGTGAGGAGTAGGATGAGTGCCATTGTTGAAGGTACAATTGTACCCACGTCAGCACTGGCAGGTCTGACGGATTGGGTCACTGTTAAAAAAGTAGGTGGATCTATCTCTATCTGCTCTTTAAGACCATTCATTTCATGTGGTCCTCCAGTACAACAAACTGGGTGGGGACCCTTTCATCAAGGAAATACAAAATGACCCGGCTCATGAACACCGTCTAATTGATAACATCGTGGTGAGCTTCGTGGCCATGAAGAGCGTTTCCGGGTAACTGAGGGTCAAGACCAACCCCGACTCCATTTCGACCCCTGTATGCCGATAGACGATTCAAGCGGCAGATGTACCGTCTAGAGCATAAATTTTGTAACACAATAGCAAACAAGAATCTTCCTGCGCCTCGACGCTTCTGATTCGCGTAGTCCAAACCATACTTACTAACTTATATCATACGACTGAGAGTCAACACACTTTTGGGGTAAGAGGTACACACGTTGCTCAGGTTGGCGGACGCAGTATAATCGATTGAGAACGCATTCTCAAACGCACACCACAACGCAGGGAGTTATTAGACGCCACTTTGCGACCCGATACAGCATTAAAGCTCATCCTTCCCTAACTCTCTATCTTCTTCCAGAGGTAAACACAACGCAGGTGTTGTCCCCGTGAATAGGTATTCACACTTCTCCAGCTCTGCTACTGTCAGCAAGGCATTTTCCGTCCCGCAAGTCAGGTC
>QFDY01004498.1:0-10349 GCA_003315925.1 Lactarius sp. MG121
TCTCCATCTTCCTTCGTGAATGGTAGATCAGCCGACCGTGACTTACCCGCCTGGTACCACGTGTCATCTCGTCTTCGAATATCTCAACTCGCGCACCGCTCGTCCCACCCACTGCTACTACATTGTCGACAACCTCGAGTGGGAGTATATCCGCAAAGTCCCCGGTCCACCTCCAAACGTCCCCATAGAAGAGACGTTGTATACCTACAGAGACTCTACAGGCACGTATTGGCCCCATCCCGCAGTATTTCCCGAGCACTCGGACAACCACAGGTTTCATCCCCGAGGGAACCCGCGTTACAACAGCGTCTAAGTCAGATGAACGTCCGTGGTAGACGTTACAATCCTCTCCCAAGATGGACAGCGCATCAACGAGGTCCCGTTCACGACGGCCGAAGTCGATCGGCTTCGTGCAGCTCTCCCAGAATCTGCGCCTCCCTCACCTTGACCTCTCCAAGTATGAGTCGAGTATTGAACCAAGGAGGAAGTCCAAGACGCAAGCAACGGTCAACTGGGAGCGGTGGCAAGAGCAACGGTGGAGGCAGGTGGTGGAGGATTGGCAGCGGGAGCAGTTGAGGAAGGCGGCAGAGCGGCAGTGAGAAGCCCTTTGGAGGCGACAAGAGTGGACGCGGGAGAGGAAGGAGCAGCAAGAGGCAAGGAGACAATCCTCAAGCAAGTCCGAGGGAGTCTAGCGGACAGCTACCCAGCTGAGCACCCCCTCATTTCCACTGCCACAGACACTGACGACCCTGCCGAAACTCCCTATGCCTGCGACACACGTGGGCGTCCCCTGTACCGAGGTGGCGTGCGGGCCGACACACCCCCTCCATTCCCCCTATTCCGACTACGACACGCAACCCTGGGGCCACCACCTCATGGGTATCAATACAACCGTGGGGAGGACTTCGTCCACTACCCCATCAACGATGGACAAGGGCGGACGCGTCAAGCCGCGTACGTCCAAGTCATCATGAACTCTGACCCCATCGTGCTCGGCCTGGTGGATGTAACGCTACCACGGCGTCAGTCCGACTTGGACTCGTACAAGGGCGTTCACGACTTAGCAGATCGTGAAGACTCTCTTAGAGTCTCCGTTATGACAAGCGTGATCCACAGTATTCTTCCGAATAGTACCAAGGCAACTCCAAGTTGTTGATTTGAGAGGGCCAGCGTCCTAGACACGAAGGTCAGGGTATTACGAGTGAGAAGTGAAAGGCGCGAGGGCCCGAAGGGGATTGGAGTCTTTTAGAAGATGAGTGGTATTCAAAGAAGACCAAGATGGCATTCTTGGTCTTCGCGAAGTACTATTTATACATATGAAGGGGTAGCTTTAAAGCTCCCCTATGAGTCCGATATCCTGTAGCGTAAGTAACTCGAACCCTACTACTGCTATCCTAGGAATGAGTCATACTAACTATCACATGTTAGTACTCCTCCTGCTGACTGATCCGTAAAGTCCATGACTAATATCTACTTACTATCGTAGTCATAACCGTATAGTAAGCGTCCACTCCAATCCTCGTATCGTGTACTAAGTCTGTGAAGTCCGATCGCGACATCACCCCCTTTTCAGCTGCGGCACCCACGACGCCGGCGATCTCCAGTTCCTCCCATCCATCCAGCTTGCATTTCCTCTACCTGATCCAACGTATTAGCCATCTCCAGCTGGAACTTACTGCGGGCGAGTTCCCCCTTGACGTTCCCCAACGCGGCGGCGAGTTGATGAAGCCGCTGCTCCATCCGCTCTGCCTCGTACGCGTAAGACCAGTATCGGTGTACCTCGGCCTTGAGACTCACATCGTGCAGCTCCTCGAGGGCGCGATTGAAGCGAGGGCGGTCGTGGTAACCGCCAGCGAATACAATGAGGTCTTCCTGGGGATAGTGGGGCTTACCTCGTGCCCAAACTTGTGGTTCCACGTATAGCAGCTTCGAATACACCTTCTTACTGTCCTCCACCAGTCCCAACACCAGGGGGTCCGCGTTCATAATGAGTTGTATGTACGCGGCCTGGCGGGTGCACCCCTGTCCGTCAGTAATCGGGTAATGGACAAAGTCTTCCCCACGGTTGTACTTGTAATCATGGGGTGGGGGCCCTAGTGTGCGGTGTCGGAGTTGGAGAGTGGGGAAGAGGGGAGGAGCGTCGACTCGAACTCCTCCTCGGTACAGCGGAGACCTGGTGGTGTCGCAGGCGTAGGGGGTCTCGTTGGGGTTGTCAGTGTCGGTGGCAGTGACAATGAGCGGGTGCTCATCTGGGTAGTAATCGTGGAGGCTCCCTCTCGTCTGCTCCAGTACCGTCTCATCCGTTCCATGGCCCCGGCCTTCCTCCACGCCATCATCTCTGACCGCTGTTCGGTCGCCCTCTGAAGCTGCTCCCTCTTCCATGCCTCCGCTACTTGCCTCCACTGCTGCTCCCGTTTCCAGTCTTGCCATCGTAACGTCATCCGTGATGGGCTCCTCGGTCCACTGCTCCACTCGGACCGGGAGAGGTCGAGGTGAGGACACCTCACTGTCGCTGAGAGCTGCACGAAGCCGATCGACTTCAGGTGTCGTGAGCGGGACGGTGTTGAGGCGGTGGCCATCTTCGGTGACCAACCACCAGCTGGCGGGGCTACTGGTGTCGGGGGTGTATTCGGTGGGGACGAGGCTTTGAAGGGTGTCGACGAGTTCTTGGTGGGTGATGGGGCTCGTGTTTGAGGCAACGCGAGCGATGGCATCGGCGGCAGTGGGAACGGACATGGTTGAGAAAAGGGAAGTGAGGAAGCCAGAGTGTGAATTGTGAGAGGAGGATGGGGGTTTCGACAATGTCCTTCTGGCTTTTAAGTCTCACGTCAAGCGGGGGTTTAATCGTTGGTACTCAGCTAGTGCTTCGTCCGCGAACACATCATCTTTATCAACCCACTGATTCTCCGAGTCTGGGTATCCCTTCCATTTGATCAGATACTGCAAACGCCGTTTCCTGCCGAAATGCCGGTGATCTAGAACCTTCTCGATTTTGTATTCCTCTGCTCCGTCTACCAAATCTGGTGGTGGGCGCTGGAAAATTTCCCCGTGCATCAGCGTTTCACGATAGGGTGTGAGAAGATCAATGTGGAACACAGGGTGTATACTCCATCGTGTGGGAAGTTCCAACTGGTAATTGACTGGTGACAGGATGCGTGTGATTTTGAAGGTCCGTGTCGTCGAGCCGCTAGTTTCGATGTGGGTTGATTAGTCCTTAGGTGGCGTCCCTCTAGCCACACATAGTCTCCTATCTGGAACTTGGGAGTATCTCGGTGTTTGACCCACATCGATTGTGCCTTTTTGATGAGATCATGGGCTTCTCTTCGGGCCTCTCGGAATTGCTCGAGTCTTGTGGTGATCTGCAGGATGGGAGATGGCTTATCGAGCCAATCAGCGCGGGGGTCATATCCCATGAGGAGCGAAAATGGGGACTTCCTTCTTGCCTCATGAGGCCAATTGTTGTGCGCGAACTCTGCTATTGGTAGGAAAGCCGCCCAGTTATCTTGACACTCGTTGGTCCAGAACCGGAGATATTGTTCTAGCCATTGATTGGTCCTTTCCGATTGTCCGTCCGTTCGTGGGTGATAAGCTGTCGAGATATTCTGTTGGATCCCGAGAACTCGGCACAGTTCTCGGGTAAATTTGGACACGAATCGGGGATCCCAGTCACTGATGATCTTTGATGGCAATCCGAATTGTTTGAAGACATGAGCGGCATAGAGTCTGGTGGTTTCTTCGGCTGTGATCTCCTCGTTGCATGGGATGAACACCGAGGCTTTGCTGCAATCGTGGTCTGTTATGGTCAGGATGGTGTCGAATCCTTGCGATGTCGGAAGTTTTGTGATGAAGTCGAGGGCTATGGTTTCGAACGGGAGTGCGTCTTCTTTAGGCGTGATGGGTATCAGAGGGGCTCTGGTGGGGCGGGTGTTGACTTTGTGCCGCTGACATTCAGCGCATCCTTGTACATAGTTTCGGACGTCTAGCTTCAGTTCCGGCCACCAGTATCTTCTTTCTACTAGTCTCGTTGTTCGTGCGATTCTGGGGTGTCCGTGTACCGGTGGGTTGTGGTGTGCCGCAATGAGTTTCCGTTTTTCGTCAAGCAACCCAGTAATCATGTACTTTCCTTGTCGGTACCATGCTCCATTGACGAACTTAAGTTGTTGAGGATCTACCCAATACCGTAGGATGATCTCCATTTGCTTTGGGTCTTGCGTCGCTTGTACCGTCGTTGTCCTTACAAATATGTCTTCGGGTAGTACTACCACATTTTCGTTATCTCAATCTCCTTGGTCATAGTCTGGCCGTCTTGACAATGCGTCGGCTCGACCATTCTTCTTTCCTGGGATATGGTGAATCTCGAAGTTGTATTCCATAAGTTCAAGTACTTCCCTGGCGACTCTTCGGCTTATCTTCTGTGGTAATTTCCAGTACTGAAGGTTCATGTGATCGGAGTAGATCTTGATCTTGTGTGGTGACCCCGCTAGTAGTGGTCTCCAATGCCTGAGCGCTTTGACGATTGCAAGGAGTTCCAAGTCGTATATATCATAGTTGCGTTCTGCTTCGTTGAGCGTGGCCGAATAGTAGCCGATTGGGTGTCGCTTGCCGTCCTTCTTTCTTTGAAGTAGGACCGCACCTGTTGCAAATCCTGAGGCGTCTACTTCGAGCTCGAACGGGTCGTCGAGTTTTGGATGGGTGAGTACGGGTTCTTCGGTGACTAGGGTTTTGAGTTTCCGGAAGGCTTTATCTTCTTCATCTGTCCATTTCCATTCCGCATCCTTTCTCATGAGTTTGTTGAGTGGTTTGGCGTGTGTGGCGAAGCCGCGAATGAAGAGTCGGTAAAAATTGCAGAAGCCTAGGAAGGAGCGTACGTCACGGACCTTCGTGGGTGTTGGCCAGTCCTTGATGCCTGAAATTTTTACCGGGTCCATGCGTGTTACCCCCTTTTCAAGGATTACCCCCAGGTAATCCATTCGCAGCTTACTGAAGAGGCATTTCTCGAGCTTGAAGTACAGGTCGTGTTCCATGGCGACTTGAAGTACATCGTTTACTGCTTCTTCATGCTCTTTTTGTCCCGCTGGGTCTCTAGTTGCGATGCCGATGTCGTCCATGTATACCCGTATGACGGTTCCCTTTTGTTCGTGTTTGATGATGGTGTCTCGGTAAATGGTATTCATCATCGTTTGGAACGTGGCCGGTGAATTGGTGAGTCCGAAGTACATAACCGTGGGTTTGAAGAGACTGTACTGTGTCTTGAAGGCAGCTTTGTGTTCGTCGCCTTCCTTAATGCGGACGTTGTTATACCCCCAGCGGATGTTGAGTTTCATATAGGTGTGTGCTTGACTTAAGTCCGTGATCAGGTCCGATATAAGGGGTAGGGGGTATTGATTGCGAATGGTGACAGCGTTGATCTTCCTATAGTCTTGTACCGGCCGGAGTTTTCCATCTTTCTTTTTGATGAAGAAGAATGACGACGCATAGGGGGATTTTGACGGTCTGATGTAACCCTTCTTCAATTGTTCGTCAATGAATTCCTTTAGCTTGCTGTCTTCTTCTTGTGTCATGGGGTAAACCTTGCAGTCGATAGCCGGCGGAGTTCCCTCTTTGAATTCAATGGCGTGGTCCCATGGTCTGGACAGTGGGAATCGATTTGATGCTTCCTCGCTGAAGATTTTTGCGAACTTTTGATACGCCTTTGGGAGTTCCACCTTGTCGTGAAACTGTTTAGCTTCAATCACCAGCTCAGTCGCAGTGGTACGTATCTGACACTCATTGGCGAGTTCGTCTAATATTTCTTGTTTGCCTTCTGTTTCGAGGGCGCCGATGACGTGGTATTCCGTCGTGGGGTTTATGGAGCGGATTACAACTGGGAGCATCTTTTCGTGGATGGTCGCGTATCTCCAATTGATCATAGGTTCATAGGCGGCTAGCCAGGGGTATCCCAGCACCAGATCTTTGTCTCCAATGTCCGTGACTAGGAAGCGTAGCTTCTGTCGTTTTTGATTGGTCTGGACCTCGAGGTCTATGTACTGGGTAATACTGCCTGCTTTGTTCTCAGTGTTATCTATGTTCCATATTTTTCGCGGGCGTTCCAATTGTTGTAGACCTAGGCCCATTCTTCGGGCAAATGATGGTCTCATAAAGTTGTCGGTGGCTCCCGAGTCTACGAGAGCCTTGATGTCAGCCATTGCGTAACTTGTACGAATCAATACTGGAATTCGGAGCGAACGGTAGCGAGTCATGATTACAGAGTTACATTTAACTGCCCTCACCCAGGCCGATGGGTTCAGGTGTTCTGAAAACCCTCTTTTCCCCACATTTCTTGGAGGATGAGGTCTTTTACGTCATCTGATTCTCCAGCTACTCCGGCCAACCAATCTTTTGCTCTTTGTTGTGGAGGAAGTGTAGCCGTTACCCTTGCTTGAGAAGGTGACTCTTCCTGGGCGTAGTAGTCGGTTTCCGTCATTCCACTATTCATTGGCCGCTGACGGGGCTGTGAGCAATTTCGTGAGAAGTGTCCTGGTCTGTTGCAGTTGTAGCAAATGACTGTCCTCATGTCTCGGGGTGGTGGCCCCCCGCCCCGTCCGAACCCTCCTCGTTGTGGTCTGGGGATGAAGGGGCAGTTTTGGTCTCCGACTTCGGCCACTCGTGCTCGGGTCCTGTCTGCCGAGGTGTCCATGGCGTTTGGGTCGTACCGAGCGGGTGGGGGTCCTCGTGGTGGTCCCCAGTTTGGGGGCTGAGGTCTCCATCTGGGTTGTGCTGAGGATGGTGGCGTTTTGGTTTTGAAATTGTTGAGGCATGCTTTCATATGTATGTATTGCTTTTGCCGTCGTAGCGCACACCTCTTCCAGTCTTCGAACGTATGTGGTTCATCCAGTTTGTAGACTTTCATGAATAGGGCTCGTGGTAGCCCCGCGGTGAATCGATCGATGGTTTGGCGATCGTTCAGGTTATAGTGAGCTTTTCTTGCTAGTTGCTCAAATTTGACCACATACGCGTCAATGTCCTCTCCTGTCATCCTGATTCCTTTTTGTAGCTCTGCTTGAGCTTGTTCTTCTTCGAGTATGTTGGAGAACCTTTTGGCGAACTCCACGGCGACATGGTTCCATAAGGTCTGGGAGTATTGACTTACTCCCCGGTGTACTTCTCGGTTCAGCCATTCAAGTATGGATAGTGTCCATTTGCTGACGTTGACTCCTTTCACGTATCCCAAAAAGAGGAGTGATCGTCGGTACTCGTTCTGCATGATGGGGGCATCCAAGTTCATCCCCCAGTATACGTGCCATTGCGTGAGGAAGGCCTTGTATTTAGTACGGTCCCCGTCAAATACGTTCGGGGGTTCACCTGATAGTCTGTCCGACCCGTGTCCTGCTCCTGCTCCTTCTAGTGGTGGTCCTCTTCCTGGAGGTCCTCCTCCTCCTGGTGGTCTTCCTCTGCCTGGAAATCCTCCTCCCATTGGTCCTTGTCCGGGGAATCTTCCTGGAAGTCCTCCTGGTGGTGGTGGAGGTCCTTCTGGTGGGTCGGGTTGGTCTGGTCCTATGGCACGGAATATTGCTGCGTCGTCTGCCATCATTTGGTGACCCGTATTGGGGTTAATGGGGTTAAGGATGGCTTCTGCTTCTTCCCTGATGCGTCTTACTTCTTCCGTCGCCATTGTCTCCGTTGCTGTGGCCATTGGACTTCGTATGTGAATTTCTTCAGGGACTGTGATGTGTAAAGACTCAGCTATGTGGGCTAGTAGACTTGAATCGTCTCCTGTTCCCGGGCAGATTTCGCTTTCTGTTGTGGTATGCTCTTCAACTGGCTCTTTGTGGCTTGATTCTGATGGTGCCTGTTCTCTCGGTTGTTGTTGTTCTTCTTCTTCACTGCTGCTATCTCCGTCTAGTGATCCCCAGTCGTCTCCGTGGAGTTCTCTTGAGTCAATATTGCAGTGGTAGTGCCTCCCAGCTGGTCTGACGACGTCCCACCGATTTTCTATGGGGTTCCACGTAATCTCTGTCCAACAGAAATTGGAGTAGTTAAACTCAACTGGTCGGTATCTGATGGCTTCTCCTGGGAAGTCAACGAAGTACCCGGTGTCCCCTCTGTATTCTCTCCACCTAGCTGCGCCTAGGAATCTTCACAGTACTGATTGTTCTCCTCTGGTGTCAAGGCTATAGGTTCGAAAGTTTATCCACTGGTCTCTTGTGGTGAATGCCACGATTGAGAGATCTTGGTCTTAATGTAACGCTACCACGGCGTCAGTCCGACTTGGACTCGTACAAGGGTGTTCACGACTTAGCAGATCGTGAAGACTCTCTTAGAGTCTCCATTATACCGTAGAAGACGACAAGCGCGATCCACAGTATTCTTCCGAATAGTACCAAGGCAACTCCAAGTTGTTGATTTGAGAGGGCCAGCGTCCTAGACACGAAGGTCAGGGTATTACGAGTGAGAAGCGAAAGGCGCAAGGGCCCGAAGGGGATTGGAGTCTTTTAGAAGATGAGTGGTATTCGAAGAAGACCAAGATGGCATTCTTGGTCTTCGCGAAGTACTATTTATACATATGAAGGGGTAGCTTTAAAGCTCCCCTATGAGTCCGATATCCTGTCGTGTAAGTAACTCGAACCCTACTACTGCTATCCTAGGAATGAGTCATACTAACTATCACATGTTAGTACTCCTCCTGCTGACTGATCCATAAAGTCCATGACTAATATCTACTTACTATCGTAGTCATAACCGTATAGTAAGCGTCCACTCCAATCCTCGTATCATGTACTAAGTCCGTGAAGTCCGATCACGACAGTGGAGGACAGCGAGAAGGTCTACTCACAGCCCCTCTACACTGAGCCCCATGTCAAGGCCACGGGGAAGGAGCAATACCCCCAGGAAGATATGCACCTGTTTGCAGGCGGTTACCACGACCGCCCTCGCCTTGATCGCGCCATCAGGGAGCTCCACAACGTCAGCCTTAAAGCGGAGGTTCACCGCTACTGGGCCTACACGTACGAGGCTGAGAGGATGGAGCAATGGCTCCACCAACTCACTGCCATGCTTGGTGGGGTCAAGGCGGAGTTGGGGTGCAGGAAGTTCAGGTTGGAGATGGCTAACGCATTGGAGCAGATTGAGGAGGTACAGGAGGACTGGATGATGGGACCCCGCCTTCGCCGTCATCGTGGGCGCCACGGCTGAAAAGGGGGTGATGTAACGGACGGACATTATGAGGTACGAAGTGGACGCTTACTACACGGTTGTGACTACAGTAGTAAGTAGAGATTAGTCATGGACTTCACCATCAGTCAGCACGAGTAGTACTAGCATGTGATTGTTAGTATTACTCATTACTAGTACAGCGGTAGTAGGGTTCGAGCTACTTACACTATATGATATCGGACTCGCAGAGGAGCTTTAAAGCTACCTCTTTATATGTATAAATAGTGGACTGGAAAGACCAAGATACACCATCTTGGTCTTCTTCTAAATACCACTCATCTCCTCGTTCAATCGTCGGGCCTTCGAGCTTTGAACCTTCTGATCTCCTTGACCTTCGAGTCTAAGGCCATCATCATTTCGCATCACCAAGTCTTCGTTACTTTGGTCTTTATCCTTAAGTCTCTTTGGATCGCCTTAGTTGTATTTCAAGGGATTCTCAAGACTTACGAATACTATTCTCGAATCCGCTAAGTCGTGAATGCTGTCATCGAGTCCAAGTCGGACTGACGCCGTGGTAGCATAACAGTGGCGTTGATTTGGAGCGGATCTTCAGTGGTATCCAATAGTGTGGCTCTAACAAAGACTTCATCTGGCAGTACCGTAACATGTTCGTTGTTGCCTTCTCCTTGATTGTAATCCAGGCGTCTAGATAAGGCATTGGCTCTTCCATTTGCCATGCCTTTGATGTGGTGAATCTCAATGTTATACTCCGAAAGTTCAAGTACTTCCCAGGCTACTTGGCGGCTTATCTTTTGTGGGGAGCACCAATATTGTAGGTTCATGTGATCCGAGAAGACTTTGATCTTGTGTGGGGATCCCGCAAGGTAATGACGCCAGTTCCTGAGTGCCTTTACAATTGCCAATAGTTCTAGATCATAGATGTCGTAGTTCCATTCCACGGCACTGAGGGTGTTTGAGTAGTATGCAATGGGGTGTCTTTTGCCATCTTCTTTGCATTGGAGTAGTACTGCCCCTACTGCGAATCCTGACACATCTACTTCCAGTTCGAATTGTTCTTCCAGGTTGGCATGTGCGAGTACCAGTTCTTCTGTGACGAGTCCTTTGATTTTGTCGAATGCTTCTTGTTCTACTGGTGTCCATGTCCATTCAGTGTCTTTGCGTGTGAGTTTGTTGAGGGGTCATGCATAGGTGGCAAA
>QFDY01004507.1:0-22226 GCA_003315925.1 Lactarius sp. MG121
CCACAGATTCCATCCCCGAGGGAACCCACGTCACAGCAACGCCTAAGTCAGGCCAACGTCCGTGGTAAACGTTACACTTACTCATTACTAGGATAGCAGTAGTAGGGTTCGAGCTACTTACGCTACGGGTTATCGGACTCATAGAGGAGCTTTAAAGCTGCCTCTTACATGTATAAATAGTGGACTCGGAAGACCAAGATACGCCATCTTGGTCTTCTTCATAATACCACTTTCGATCTCTTCTCCTCGGACCTTCGCGTCTCGACTCCCTGCTATCCTTGACCTTCGAGTCTAAGGCTTATCATCATTTCACGTCAGCAAGTCTTTGTTGTCCTGATCTTAACTCTTCGAGCCCTCTGGACTGCCTTAGTCGTTTACCAGGGGATTCTCCGTACCTATCTACGTTATAATGAAACTCGCTAAGTCGTGAACGCCCTCGTACGAGTCCAAGTCGGGCTAAGGCCGGTGGTAGCGTTACATTAAGACCAAGATCCCCTAATTGTGGCGTTCACCACAAGAGACCAGTGGAGAAACTTCCGAACCTACACCCTCGAAACAAGAGGAGAACGATCGGTACCACGACGATTCCTAGGAGCAGCTAGGTGGAGAGAATACAGAGGAGATACTGGGTATTTCATTGACTTCCCAGGAGAAGCTATCAGATACCGACCAGTTGAGTTTAACTACTCCAACTTCTGCTGGACGGAAATTACGTGGAACCCGATAGATAATCGGTGGGACGTCGTTAGACCAGCCGGAAGGCACTACCGTTGCGACATCGACTCAAGAGAACTTCACGGAGACGACTGGGGATCACTCGACGGAGACAGCAGTGACGAAAGCGAAGAAGAACAGCCGAGGGAACAAGCACCCTCAGAATCAAGCCACGAAGAACCAATAGAAGAACACACTGCAACGGAAAGCGAAGTACGACCAGGAACAGGAGACGACTCAAGCCTACTAGCCCATATAGCTGAGTCCCTACATATCACGGTACCAGAAGAAATTCACATCAGAAGCCCCATGGCAACGGTTACAGAAGTCCAAACCATAGAAGAAGTACGACGCATCAGAGAAGAAGCTGAGGCTATCCTCAACCCCATAAACCCCTCCACGGGTCACAGAATGACGGCAGACGACGCCGCCCTATTCAGAGCAATAGGACCGGATCAACCAGATCCACCCACAGGACCACCGCCACCACCCGGCGGACTGCCAGGAGGATTTCCCAGACAAGGACCCACGGGAGGAGGATTCCCAGGAGGAGGACGACCACCAGGAGGAGAAGGACTGCCGGAACCACCAGGAGGATTCCCAGGAGGAGGACCTCCTCCCGGATTGGGAGGAGGTGGAGGACACGGATCAGACAGATTATCAGGTGAACCTCCGACAGTATATGATGGAGACCGCACTAAATACGAGGCCTTTTTAACACAATGGCACGTATACTGGGGGATGAACCTGGACGCCCCCATTATGCAAAATGAATACCGACGATCACTCCTCTTCCTCGGATACGTCAAGGGAGTCAATGTAAGCGAATGGACGCTGACCATGCTCGAATGGTTAAACCGGGAAGTGCAAAGAGGAGTAAGTCAATACTCCCAAACCCTATGGAATCACATCGCCACCGAGTTCGCCAAACGATTCTCCAACATTCTGGAGGAAGAACAAGCCCAAGCTGAACTCCAAAAGGGAATAAAAATGACAGGAGAGGACATAGACGCGTATGTAGTCCAGTTCGAACGACTAGCAAGGAAGGCTCACTATAACCTAAACGACCAACAAACGATCGATCGATTTACGGCGGGGTTACCACAAGCTCTATTCATGAAGGTGTACGAACTAGACGAACCCCACACCTTCGAAGACTGGAAGAGGTGTGCCCTGCGCCGGCAGAAGCAATACATCCACATGAAGGCACGCCTCGACAATTTCAAAAGCAAAACGCCCCCCTCATCCGCACAACCCCGGTGGAGACCACAACCCCCTAACTGGGGCCCACCACGAGGACCGCCACCACAAAGATTCGATCCAAACGCAATGGATACATCAGCAGACCGAACACGTGCAAGAGTGGCGGAAGTAGGAGACGCCAACAGGCCCTTCATCCCGAGACCACAACGAGGGGGATACGGAAGAGGAGGAGGACCTCCACCCCGAGATATGAGGACAGTCATCTGCTATAATTGCAACCAAACCGGACACTTCTCACGAAACTGCCCACAGCCACGCAGGCGAGCCACCACCAGTCGGATGACTGAAACCGACTACTACACGCAGGAAGAAGCCCCCGCACAAGTCCGGGCAGTCAGTACGGCCCCCCCACAGCAACGAGCAAAAGATTGGTTGGCAGGAGTGGCAGGGGAGACAGATGATGTAAAAGACCTCATCCTCCAAGAAATGTGGGGGAAGGAGGGTTTTCAGAACGCCTGAACCCATCGGCCTGGGTGAGGGCAGTCAATTGTAATTCTGTAATCATGACTCGCTATCGATCTCTTTGAATTCCAGTCTCAATCCGCACGAATTACGCTATGGCCGACATCAAAACATTGGTAGATTCGGGAGCGACAGATAACTTCATACGCCCCTCATTCGCCAAGAGAATGGGCCTCGGGTTACAAACGCTCGAGCGACCACGAAAAATATGGAATATAGACAACACGGAAAACAAAGCAGGCAGTATCACTCACTTTGTGGATCTCGATGTCCAAACTAACCAACAACGACAAAAAATGCGGTTTTTAGTCACCGACCTAGGGAACGAAGACCTAGTACTCAGATATCCCTGGCTGGCCGTTTACGAACCAACGATCAACTGGAGATACGCCACCATACACGAGAAGATGCTGCCGATAGTCATCTGATCAATCAATCCCAGCAAAGAGCATCACATCATAGGAACCGCCATTACGGAGGAGGAAAAACAGGACGCAGTTGAAGAACTAGAAGAAGAAAGTCATCTACGTACCACCGCTACGGAGTTAGCTATCGAAGCTAAACAGTTCCATGACAAAGTGGAACTCCCTCCAGCTTATGCACAGTTCGCAAAGATCTTCAGCGAAGAAGCATCCAACCGATTCCCACCTTCTCGACCATGGGACCACGCAATCGAGTTTAAGGAAGGCATGCCATCAGCGATCGATTGTAAGGTCTACCCCATGACACAAGAAGAAGACGGCAAACTCAAGGAATTCTTGGACGAACAACTCAAGAAAGGATACATACGCCCCTCCAAATCTCCTTATGCATCATCCTTTTTCTTCATCAAGAAAAAGGACAGGAAACTACGACCATTACAAGATTACCGAAAGATCAATGCGGTCACTATTCGCAACCAATATCCCCTTCCCCTCATCTCCGACCTCATCACGGACCTCAGTCAAGCACATACCTACACCAAACTCGACGTACGATGGGGATACAACAATGTGAGGATACGGGAAGGAGACGAACACAAGGCAGCTTTCAAAACACGGTACGGACTCTTCGAACCCACAGTCATGTACTTTGGACTCACCAATTCCCCGGCGACCTTTCAAACGATGATGAACACGATCTACCGAGACACCATCGCAAAACACGAGGCCAAAGGAACAATCATACGCGTCTACATGGATGACATCGGCATCGCCACTAGGGACCCAGCGGGACAAAGAGAACACGAAGAAGCAGTCCGCGACGTACTACAAGTAGCACTAGAACATGACCTCTACTTCAAACTCGAAAAGTGCCTCTTCAACAAGCCGCGAATGGATTACCTGGGGGTAATCCTTGAAAAGGGGGTAACACGCATGGACCCAGTAAAAATTTCTGGTATCAAAGACTGGCCAACACCCACGAAGGTCCGTGATGTACGCTCATTCCTGGGCTTCT
This sequence comes from Lactarius sp. MG121, assembly GCA_003315925.1. Lineage (NCBI taxonomy): Eukaryota > Fungi > Basidiomycota > Agaricomycetes > Russulales > Russulaceae > Lactarius > Lactarius sp. MG121. The sequence continues at coordinate 3,877 of QFDY01004507.1, forward strand.
GCAATTTTTACCGACTTTTCATTCGCGGCTTCGCCACACACGCCAAACCCCTCAACAAACTTACGAGGAAGGACACGGAATGGAAATGGACAGACGAAGAAGACGAAGCCTTCGAGAAGCTCAAGTCCCTAGTAACGGAAGAACCAGTACTAGCTCACCCGAAACTAGACGACCCATTTGAACTAGAGGTAGATGCGTCAGGATTCGTGACAGGAGCAGTACTACTTCAGAGAAAGGAAGACGGCAAAAAGCACCCCCTCGGATATTATTCAGCCACCCTGAATGAAGCCGAAAGAAACTACGACATCTACGACTTGGAACTCCTCGCCATCGTCAAAGCACTCAGGCACTGGAGACCGCTACTAGCCGGATCCCCACACAAAATCAAAATCTACTCGGACCACATGAATCTCCAATACTGGAAACTCCTGCAAAAGATAAGCCGGAGAGTAGCCTGGGAAGTACTCGAACTGATGGAATATAATTTCGAAATTCACCACATCCCAGGGAAGAAAAACGGCAGGGCCGACGCCCTATCACGAAGACCAGACTACAATCAAGGAGAGAAAGACAACGAAAACGTTGTGGTTCTACCAGAAGACGTATTCGCAAGGGTTACAACCGTACAAGCGGCCCAACAACCTCCACAGACCGAAATCACCCTCCGCTACTGGGTAGACCCACACCAACTGAAACACATCGACGGAGTGTGGTACCGACAAGGGAAGTATGTCATTACGGGATCGTTAGACGAGAAACGAGAACTCATATCTGCCCACCACGACCCACCGGTACATGGACATCCCAGAATCGCAAAAACCATATGACTGGTGGAACGACGGTACTGGTGGCTGGAACTGAAACTAGACGTGAAAAACTACGTCCAGGGATGCGCCGAATGTCAAAGGCACAAGGTCAACACCCGCCCAACAAAGGCCCCGTTAATGCCTATAACCCCTAAGGAAGATGCGTTACCATTCGAAACTATAGCCCTCGATTTTATCACTAAACTTCCCGAATCGCAAGGCTACGACTCCATCCTTACCGTAACAGACCACGACTGTACCAAGGCATCCATATTCATACCCTGCAACGAAGAGATTTCGGCCGAAGGAACCACAGGACTTTATGCGACCCATGTCTTCAAGAGATTCGGACTCCCCTCAAAGATCATCAGTGACAGAGACCCTCGCTTCGCGTCAAGATTCATGAGGGAACTCTGTAGAATACTGGAGATCAAGCAAAACATCTCTACGGCGTACCACCCCCGAACGGACGGACAATCGGAAAGGACGAATCAATGGCTAGAACAATACCTCCGATTCTGGGCTAACGAACGACAGGACAATTGGGCGGCGTTCCTACCGATAGCAGAATTCGCTCACAATAATTGGCCCCATGAGGCAACAAGGAAGTCCCCCTTCTCGCTCCTCATGGGATATGACCCACGCGCTGATTGGCTCGATAAGCCCTCTCCAATCCCCCAGGTCACCACGAGGCTAGATGTTACGTTTCGTCCTCGGACTGCCCGGACCGGTTGTGAACTCTGACGCGTACGGGATGACTCAACGCGTCGGTAGTAATACGTCATGGACTTCGGATCTTACTGCCTCGTGTTATGCTGACTGACGACTCTTATTGTTGTACGTGATTACGATTTGATCTGCTGACTGATGTCTCTTATTGTTGTACGTGTTTCGAGTTACGATAACGACTGCGCTAGGATACGCTACTTACGCTATTGGTTACTTACGAGTTCGAGCGGAGCTAGAACCAGTTCCCTTACTTGTATTTAAACTCGCAGTAGTACTGACCAGGATCTCCATCTTGGTCTTCTTCTATTACCACTCTTCACTCGTCTTCTGTGCCAGGGACTCGCAGTGTCCCTGAGTAAGCTAGCTCCGGCATATCCCTCTGTGACCAAGAGAGGATCCCCGTGACTTTATCTCCATCTTCCCTCGTGAATGGTAGATCAACTGACCGTGACTTACCCGCCTGGTACCACGTGTCATCTCGTCTTCGAATACCTCAACTCGCGTACCGCTCGTCCAACCCACTGCTATTACATCGTCGACAATCTTCATTGGGAGTACATTTGCAAAGTCCCAAGTCCACCGCCCAACGTTCCAGTAGAAGAGACGTTGTACACCTACCGAGACTCTACAGGCACGTATTGGCCACATCCCGCAGTCTTCCCCGAGCACTCGGACAACCACAGATTCCACTCCCGAGGGAACCCACGTCACAACAGTGTCTAAGTCAGACAGACGTCCGTGGTAGACGTTACACTAGAACAATTCCGAGAAGCCCGAAAAGAAGCCCAAGAGCTTATCAAGAAGGCACAACTCATGTGGGTCAAACACCGAACCACCCCGGAGTTCCGACTCGGAGATTACGTATGGCTGGAGGGACGCCATCTGAGAACCAATCAACCAACTCCCAAACTAGTGGCCAGAAGGCACGGACCCTTCAAAATCACACGAGTCCTGTCGCCGGTAAATTATCAGTTGGAACTTCCCACGCAGTGGAGCATTCACCCCGTGTTTCACATCGATCTTCTCACGCCTTATCGCGAAACGCTCATGCACAGAGAAAACTTCCGGCGCCCAGCACCCGATTTGGTGGAAGGAGAAGAGGAGTACAAGGTCGAGAAGATTCTGGACCACCGGCTCTCGGGTAGAAGAAAACGCCTGCAATACCTAATCAAATGGAAAGGGTATCCAGACTCGGAGAACCAGTGGGTCGATAAGGATGACGTGTTCGTGGACGAAGCTATAGCTGAGTATCAATCATTGAATCCCTGACGCGAGCATCGCTTAAGAACAGCATCGACCCGACCGCAAACCCCATCACTCCTCTCTCATCTTCACCCTGGATTCCTCTACTCCCTTGTCACAACAATGTCCATTCCCTCTGCCGCCGAGACCATCGCTCGAGTTGCCCGCAACACGGGCCCCATCACCTACCAAGAACTTAGCGACGCCCTCCAATCCACCATCCCGGCTAGCTACGCCGACGGAACCAGCAACCCCGCCACTTGGTGGATCCTCTTGCAGGACGGACAGCGTATCAACGAGGTCCCCTTCACGACGGCCGAAGTTGATCGGCTTTGCGCAGCTCTCCCAGAGTCTGCGCCTGCCTCACCTCGACCTCTCCAGGTACGAGTCGAGTACCGAACCGAAGAAGAGGTCCAAGACGCAAGCGACGGTCGATTGGGAGCAGTGGAAGGAGCAACGGTGGAGGCAAGTAGCGGAGGACTGGCAGAGGGAGCAGCTCAGGAAGGCGGCCGAACGGAGGCGAGAAGTGCTTCGGAAGCGACGAGAGTGGATGCGGGAGAGGAGAGAGCGGCAAGAGGCGAGGAAACAGTCCTCGAGCAAGTCCGAGGGAGCTTAGCGGACAGCTACCCAGCTGAGCACCCTCTCATATCCACCGCCACCGATACTGATGACCCCGCCGAAACCCCTTACGCCTGCGACACTCGGGGGCGCCCACTATACCGAGGCGGCATGCGTGCCGACGCACCCCCTCCTTTTCCATTATTCCAACTTCGACACACCACTATGGGCCCCCCACCTCACGGGTACCACTACAACCGCGGGGAGAACTTCGTTCATTACCCAATCAATGACGGAATGGGACGGACGCGCCAAGCCGCGTATGTCCAGGTCATCATGGGCTCCGATCCCATCGTACTCGGGCTGGTGGAAGACAGCGAGAAGGTCTACTTGCAGCCGCTCTACGCCGAGCCGCACATCAAGGCCACGGGGAAGGAGCAGTATCCCCAAGAAGACATGCACTTATTCGCCGGCGGTTATCACGACCGCCCTCGCCTCGATCGCGCCATCGGCGAGCTCCATGACGTGAGCCTGAAGGCGGAGGTCCACCATTACCGGGCCTACGCGTACGAGGCCGAGAGGATGGAGCAACGGCTTCATCAACTCACCGCCGCGCTCAGAGGGGTCAAGGCGGAGTTGGGACGGAGTAAGTTCCGGCTCGAGATGGCTAACGCACTAGAAAGGATCGAAGAGGTGCAGGAGGGTTGGATGACGGGTCCTCGCCTTCGCCAGCGTCGTGGGCGCCGCGGCTGAAAAGGGGGTGATGTAACAGACGGACTATACGAATACGAAGTGGACGCTTACTACACGGTTGTGACTACAGTAGTAAGTAGAAATTAGTCACGGACATCGGATCAGTCATCACGAGTAGTACTAGCATGTGATTGTTAGTCTTACTCATTACTAGGATAGCGGTAGTAGGGTTCGAGCTACTTACGCTACGGGTTATCGGACTCATAGAGGAGCTTTAAAGCTGCCTCTTACATGTATAAATAGTGGACTCGGAAGACCAAGATACGCCATCTTGGTCTTCTTCATAATACCACTTTCGATCTCTTCTCCTCGGACCTTCACGTCTCGACTCCCTGCTATCCTTGACCTTCGAGTCTAAGGCTTATCATCATTTCGCGTCAGCAAGTCTTTGTTGTCCTGATCTTAACTCTTCGAGCCCTCTGGACTGCCTTAGTCGTTTACCAGGGGATTCTCCGTACCTATCTACGTTATAACGAAACTCGCTAAGTCGTGAACGCCCTCGTACGAGTCCAAGTCGGGCTAACGCCGGTGGTAGCGTTACAAAGTGAGTGCTTCAACCAGCACACCAAAATCAACTGGCAGATGTGTGAAGCTGGCGACCGACATTGAGCTTCAAGATGGACGGGAGAAGTACACATCGGCCACATCACTTTCAAAGGTGAGGTGGTTCCGGAAAGGCATAATTGTGGCCCTCCTCCTAGATTTGGATGTTCCCCCATCGCCAAACAATTTGGACGACCTTTGTGCCATGAACAAGCCAATTCTGGACAAGATGTTATGGGACATGGTACGTCGCTGGTCTCACCTAGTGCGATGCTTATTTGGAGACTTATATTGAGTTATTTACAGCACCAGAAGGGTGCTCGACCAAGAAATGGACCAAGCACCGTTCATGACTCGGGCCCGGGCCTTGTGGAACCTCGTTTTGGCGTTGGGTTGAATGTCGGCCATGAATCGCACCTCGACAAGCCTGAGGAGTCTTTGGAGGGTTCAGATCATGGCTCCGACGCACTAAGAGGCGAAATCTCCGGAGAAAATTCTGATCTTATTTACTTTTCTGGCACCACCACCGAGATATCCGACGCAACAGATGGCCATAGTGTGGAAGAAATCAGTCTAAATGGGGACCTCAAAGATGTTTGACACCTGCGCGCCCGTCAGAAGTCGAGGCGGAAAGAACACGTGGTCCTTGGCCGACTGACTCTGGCAGAAGTCTGGGCCGATATGTCTAAGACAACTCTGCCCTCTTGGATTGGTCGCGCGCCACCAAAGCTAGGTGACGGAAGACACGGAAAGCTTAGTGCTGACCAGTGGCGTACTGCTTGCACTGTCAACCTTGTTGTCACCCTTGTGCATCTCTGGGGTTCAAAATCTCCAAACGATCACCACTATCAAATGCTTCATAACTTTATGGATCTTGTGACGGCCTGCAAACTAGCGATGATGCGAAAGACAACGCCTGATCGCATTGAACAGTTTCAAAAACACATGCACCGGTATCTGGAGACCACAAAGAAGCTTTATGTGTACAGCGCCTTGACCCCAAACCATCACCTTTCATTACATCTCCCTTGGCTGTTTGAGAATTTTGGGCCGCCGCATGCTTGGGTGTGTTTCGTTTTTGAACGCTGCTTACGATGGTTGAAGTTTATCAAGACAAGCAACAAGTTTGGTGAGCTCCCACTCACCACTCCAGCTCGTCGTGGTGCTACGTCTCTAACCTCACCACATGCTTGACCAGGCGAGCTAGAGCAGACATTGTTGACGCGATTTTGTATGTCGCAAGACATTAGGATCCTGATGCAAAGTGCGAATCTGCCACCTATTCTCAAAGATCTCCGACTGGCATTTTCAAAGACACTTGATGGGGACACGCGTGGGACCTTCTGGAACGACCTGTGGGCTTTTTCTCCAAGTCCCGAAGATCATTTTTCGGTGCTTGCAAAATCGAAAGAGGTACCACTCCCGTGGTTGATCAACGAGAAACTCACAAAAGGTGCTCTGGGAGGGATAGCCCTGAGGCATTGCCCACAGGTATGCTTATCGCAAGAATCCCTGACTTTCCGCGGAATGCAGTTCTCCGTAGCAACAAACTCTCTTGGAAACAGCTATGTCACGTTCAAAAGAAAGACGGAAGGCGACGAGTCCTCACTGGCAGGCTGGTCAGCAGGATCTATCCAGATGATATTTTATCTTCAGATCGAAGATGAGACGCACGGTCCTTTCTTTACCATTAAACCATACCTCCACTTGAACATGGTGGACGCACAGTTTGACCCTTATCGAAAGTTTTTGTTTGCAGCGGGCCAGCTGGTTTATGAAGAATGCAGTGACGTAGTAGTGTGCGTGGTTGATGAGGTGCTATGTCACTTTGCACACACACTGTACACATCTCTGGAAATACCCAAACCATGCATCCACGTGTTACCTCTTGATCAGGTTTGTGCCGGTCTCCTTTTCAGTCATTCTTTTCACGACTACTGACTGGTGTGACAGGAATAAATTTGGAACGCGTAGATATATGTATTCGGCCCTAAGCCGTCTTCCATGATCCCAAGCCAATCTTGTCATGTTAAATCCTACGTTTCTGTCTACGATTCACCTTGGGATGGCTCTCGCAGTACTGTCTACTAGTATACTCGCTCCTACCAACTCTGCCTTAATACGTACAGTCATTTGGTGATGTTGATGATAGTGCTGAACTTGAAGGTAACAGTGAAATGGGATCCGAGTCAGTTGGAGCGGGATCAGGCTGTCAAGGGGTTGGTTAGTGAAGGGTCTCAGATGCGAAGGCCGGTTCAGTTTTGGATGTGAAGACATACATTGGATACTGGTTCTTGCCGCCGCCCTCTGAGGTGCCCAGGTTATCAGCTTGAGCCGGTCACGCGTTACGCGTCACGTGTCATTGCCTAGCGCCTGTAACTCAGATCAGACAGTCGAGTCGGACTTGGGAAAGTCCCACGGTGGGCTGTTGGAATGTCCCGATTCGAATGTTGGACGTTACATTGGATGGTCAACGGTCCTGATAGCCATGTATGTCGCTCTCTGCTATCGAAGCACATCAGAGTAAGGAATAAGCTAAAGCTATTCCCTCACCATCCTTCTCTGTTAGCCTCATTTCTTCACGTGCGACCATCACCGCCTTGATCACCGCAAGTGGTACATCAAAGTTGGCTTTGTCCGCCCTCTCAATTCGATGGGCCTCCACAACTACAACGCACTGACCATACGGACCCCAAGATTGTTACGCTGGACTGGGCCAGTCCCTCTGCCAGCACCGCGGCTAGCACACCTCAGTCGAGCTCGTGCCAATTGAGCGTCACGACTATGACCAGAGGAAAAATGAAGATCTCGGGCCCATGGAATGGACAGAAAAGTTTTAATTTTTTGCTATAGAAGCCCGAATTACGTGTTTCTGTGAGAGAGCCTGGTCGGAATCTTCGTCCTTCCACCTTACCCAATTGCAGCGTAGTTCCCCATCCCTGATATACCAGACCACGTAGCTGCCTCTATTATGTTTTCGGAGGTTGGTCTTAACCTCTTTCGCAAAATGCATGTCACTTAACACGCATTGACAGGATGGCGACGCAAGCGACTCGCAGGACCAGACTTTAGAAGATGCAGCCACTTCCGAAGCGGTGCCTCAGTCATGACTTTTGTAAACGGGTCTCACTCTGTCTTTCCCACCAGCAATTAACTTTTTATTTTATTTAGAAATTATCTTGCTATAGCTGTTGGTATGTATGTAAGTTACTCGTGCCATGTTATCACATGAGGTCCTACTGGGATGCGTCACCAGCAAGATAGCAAGTGTTTTGTTCACGGTGAGCTCGTAATCGTGACCGTATTTGTTGAATTGGTCTGAAGGACTGTCGGAGGTTTTGCCCAATCGTTTCGCCCACTCAGTGTAAGATATTGTCGATGTAAGTATTGCTCGCGGCGAGCGCAGGGTTGTCACTATTGGCACCGTCGTGGAAGATGGTGCCCGAAGGAAATGATGCAGCCGTCGAGCAAGTGTTCACCCAGCGAACGGCGAGTTCTCGTCGAAAATCTGCAAACAACTTGGGTAACATCATTCTTTTATATACAAGGTGCTCTCTGACTATTTTCCTAGTGCTCTTTCAAACCTGGTCTGCGCCCTCTACGCTAGGGGTTGCTTCGATGGCACGAGGGAACTCGTATCGAATCGGTTCAAATGACTGATCGATGACATCGCCCGATCCATTCGCGATGTTCAGGTGGATCTGAACATCCACCTTGATGCGCCATCCCATCCCATTTATCTGAGGAAAAGGTAAGTCAGTGGTTTTGATAGCGCAAAGGGAGGCACTCACCCTGGCTACAAGCGGCCCAATGGCCCTTTTCAAACCCCTCCACACCGCCTTAAGGAGCGCGCATGAGAGCGCGCGAGCAAGCTTGAATAACGTCCTAGATAAGTAGTAAGTCACTTGTTCGCGAGGATGTGAGGGATGACTCACATTTGGGATTGTTTAGGAGTGAGGATGAGGAGTGATTGTGTAGGAGTTGATGATGATGACACGAGACGGCAATCGAGCGCCGGCATCGACGCGGACTAGGCAAACAAGCACCGGCGTCGACCCGCGCAGAGAACGAGTGCCGGCGCTGTTTCAGGCGCAAAATCGACTTGATGCTCGCATTTCCGCGTGCGCCGCCCCAGAAGGGTATTGAGGACTCGGAGAGTGTTTTTTTGCATCGTACCAGTGACTGCCGCTTCGTTACTTCACACCGTATATATTATGATCACTACAATACATTATGTCGAATCCGAGTCGTTTGCAAAAATCGGCAGCACCTGCACCGTCAGCCTTGAATGTGCCGTGCCCCCCGACTTGTGCGCTCACGCCCGCACGCCCGTATTAGCAGCGTATTATATTAAGTATTAAGTATTAATATTGCACAACTAGTTTTTTTTTTTTTTTTTTGAATTGATTTATATTCCGGGGCAGTTACAAAGACAAAGCCGGTCCTGAGACATACAAAGAGATCACAGAGTAAGGGTAGGGTACATAAGAGTTCTCATGTGTATTGCACAACTAGTTCCCCTTACATTTCCGACATCACTGCACCTGCGCACAGCCTTAGCAACTCACACACAAAATGTTCCTGACCTTAGCAGCCACCTATACAGAGTTTTGTGTTGTGCTGAAGCATGTATGACCATTTCTGACCACCTGCAACCAGCTGACACCATTCCCACTCCCAAAATCTAGTGTATGGCCTGGGTAACCCTTGGGTTCTGTTACAATTTTCCCTTTCATTTCTCCTGGACGCTTCCGTTCCTTGCTTCTTACTCCCATACCCCACCTTGTTATGCCCATAACTCCTTATGCGCCCAACCGTTTCTGATGATCTCTTCGCCGCACAATACGCCCTTACGCCCCTTTCCCTGTATATCAAAGTTCATGGCGCTCCGGGTTCAGCTGACTTGCACATGACCCCACGCAATCCCCATGTTTCCTACTATAGTTGTGCCTTTGTTCTGCTTTTACTTAGAACCCACATATCGCGCCATATGTTTGTTGCGTACAAACATCCTGTACTAGTATATAAGTCACACGCTACCTAGCTTGTACGGTAGACTTGACTTCTTGTGTAATACCACATCGTTGTCAATCCACAAACGACTATATGCTCGCTGTTTCGCTTGAGCACAACTTTGGTTCGCCTTTGCGCTTGAACCCCAGAACTTCCCGACTATCATCCACATGCCTGAGGAGGCCATTGGGTGCTTGTTCATCACCAAACTTAGTCTTAACTGACTACTTCGCATTCCGTTACCTCGGCTTGAGCGACTTAGTGACATGCATGTCGCACATAACGTTCCTGTGGTAACGTTACAGGTTCCCTTGGACCAGATGACTCAGCTCAGGCATTGCCTTCATGTAACGCTACCACAGCGTTTTAGTTCGACTTGAACTCGAACAAAGACGTTCACGACTTAGCTGGTCGTAGACACTCGCGTAGTGTCTCAGTGATTCCGTGAAATACTACTAAGGCAATCCACAAAAGGCGCCCCACTAGTACTAAGGCAACTCCAACTTGATGCGTCGACAGGGCCAGGGTCTTAGACTCGAAGGTCAAGACTTATGAGGACGTTACCCCCTTTAGAAGGAAGAGAGGGGAGTAGGGTTTTAGACAAAAGACGGATGAAAGAGTGGTATTGAGAAGAAGACCAAGATGGCGTATCTTGGTCTCTACACCCACTATTTATACATATTTCAGAGGTAGCTTTAAAGCTCCTCTTGCAGGAAGTAACAAGTAGCTTAAGTAGCTCGAACCCTACTACCGCTATCCTAGGAATGAGTCACAGTAACTATCACATGCTACTGCGACTATGCTGACTGATCGTGATGTCCATGACTAATCTCTACTTACTAACGTAGTCATAACCGTATAGTAAGCGTCTCGACACAACTCCGTACCGTATTCCGAGTCCATAGTAGCTCGGTCGTGACACTTCACACCTTGAGTCACTATTGAACCAGTCATTGGCCTTGCTGTTATACTCTATGCAATCCACATGCTATATTGGACATGTTACATTCTGTTCTTGGACTGTCTGGCCCAGTCGTGGACTCTGATGTATTTGTGATGACTCAGTATGTCAGGAGTAATATGTCATGGACTTGTAGCATCGGTCAGCCATTGTACCTTGATGACTGATGTCCTAGGTGTAATGTCTACCATGGATGCTTGCCTGACTTAGGCACTTGATCATGAGTAACATGGGTTCCCTTGCAGGTAGTATCGGTGATTCTCAATGATGTTCAGGAAGACAGCTGGATGCCTGCAGAAGGTGCCAGTGGAGTCTCAGTATGCGTAAAGGGTGAAACCTATAGGGGTATTGGGCAGAGGGGTATGGACTCCTCTGACGCAGTGCCACTCAGCTGAGTCGAGAATGTAGAAGCACTTGAAGGGGCACGCAGTGCAGGTGTTGAGGTACTCAAATATGAGATGACACAAGGTATTGGCTGGGTAAGTCTTGGTCATGCTATCCACCATCCATGAGGAGTTGGAATGGGGAAAGAGGGTCACGGGGATCCCTTGGTCTCTAAGGGATATGCTGGAGCTAGCTCACAAAGGGACACTTGGCCCTTGTATGGAAGACGAGTGGAGGGAAGTGGTATTTGAAGAAGACCAAGATGGGGATCCTGGCCTGTACTGCTATGCACTTAAGTACACCTAAGGGAGCCAGTTCTAGCTCTGCTCAAACGTGTAAGTAACCAATAGCGTAAGTAGAGCAGACCCTAGTACGGTGATCCTAGGGATCAGTCATCCGTATCATAATACCATACACGTACAACAATGGAGAACATGACACATTACTGCTGACACATCGAGTCATTGTGAACACGTCAGAGTTCACAACCAGGCTGAACAGTCCAAGAACAAAACATAACACTAGGCTTGTTATGTGTACAATATTACAATGTGATGACTGATTCCTAGGATAGCAGTACTAGGGTTTACTCTACTTATGCTATTGGCTAGGATATGTTTTAAGCAGAGCTCTGAATAGCTCCCTTACTTGTATAAGAACCCATAGTAGTACGACCAGGATCCTTATCTTGGTCTTCTTTGAATTACCACTCCTATCTCTCTTCTATATGAGGGCCAAGGGTCCCTCAGTGAGTTCTCTGGCATATTCCAACTTGGATGGTATCTTACCCTGAGGATACTACATGGCACCATGTATTCCTATACCTCAATTCATGCACCACACATCCTTATAAGTACTCCTACATCCTCAACTCTGCCAAGTGGACTGACCTCAAACTCATCAACACTCCCCTGCCAAACATCCCCAAAGGCAAATGCCTCTATGCTTATCAAGACTCTCTAGGTCACTTCTGTCACCATCCTGCTGTGTTCCCCACAGTTGCCACCAATCATTGATTCTACAATCAAGGGAATCCACATCACCAATCTGCCTAAGTCAGGCCAACATCCATGGTAGATGTTACAGGACATGTTACGTTCGGTTCTCGGACTGCCCGGCCCGGTTGTGGACTCTGACGTATTCGTGATGACTCGGTATGTCAGGAGTAATGTGTCATGGACTTCGGATCTTACTGCCTCGTGTTCCGGCTGACTGATGTGTTCTATTGTTGTACGTGACGTGTCTTATGCGTGTTTCCCCGAGTTCTATTGTTGTACAATACCAGTATTACGTTGTGGATGACTGATTCCTAGGATCCCTGTCCTAGGATTTACGCTACTTACGCTATTGGTTACATACAGGTTCAGGTGGAGCTAAAACCGGCTCCCTTACATGTATTTAAGCTCTTAGCACTACAGACCAGGATCCCCATCTTGGTCTTCTTCGAATACCACATCCTCTACTCGTCAATTGTGCTAAGGACTTGCAGAAGTCCTTAAGTGATCTAGCTCCAGCATATCCCTTAGACCAAGAAGGGATCCCTGTGACCTCTACTCCCCAGTTCCCTCGTGAATGGTGGATACACCGACTGTCAGTTACCCAGAAGGTACCACGTGTCATCTCGTCTTCGAATACCTCAACTCCCAAGTCGCAAGACCTTACAAGAGCTACTACATCGTCGACCACCCCAGCTGGAGGTACATTCGTAAAGTACCAGCAGTCCCTCTGAACGTACCTCTCGACCTTCCCCTCTATACTTACTGCGATCACCTCGGAGCTTATCAGAGGCACCCCGCGGTCTTCCCCGACAGCCCCGACAACCATCGTTTCCGACCCGAAGGGAACCCACGTTACACCGACACCTAAGTCAGGCAAACGTCCATGGTAGACATTACATTAAGACCAAGATCCTTCAACGTGGCTTCCACAGCAGTAACAACTTGAGATCTTTGGATCCCATTCAGACTGTATCACATTGATAGAAGAGGGGAACGCAACATCCCCAAGCAGTACCTCAAAGGAGCATTTTGGCAGACTGAACAAGGAGACCCAGGCTACGTCGTCTCCTACACTTACAAAGACGGTACTACAGGACTCATCCCTGTAGAATTCAACTTCGAACACACCTGTTGGACCGAACTCAAGTGGGACGCGCTCCACTACAAACTACAAGTTGTCCGACCCGCAGGCTCAAGCCTCCACCTCGACATACTACAAAGCGAAGTAACCACAAGAGATCAGTGGGGCCTGCTCAACGGACAAGAAGAAGAACCAGTCAGATCTCCAACACCCAAAACACCCACACCTTCCCCATCACTCGCAAGCAATCTGGAAGAAATTCGGATTCTCGAAGCCCAAGCAGAAGAAGAAGAGCTTCAGTTGAGACTAATAGCTGAGTCCATCCCCACAGACATGACTACCACGATCACCAAGCAACCCACTACATTCCAGGAACCCGCGCACATCAGCCGCGGAGAAGGACCGCCGCCAGGAGGACATGGAGGAGGCGGAGGAGGAGACGACGGAGGGGGAGACCCTGGAGGACCCCTCTTTGCAGGACCAAACGTATCAGCTGGAACCAAACCCGAGAAATTCATGGGCAAGGAACCCCTGGTATTTACCGGGGATCGCACCAAAGTTCAGCAGTTCCTCACTCAATGGGAACTGTTCGTCGAAACCAACTATGATAACCCTGCGTTCACTCTCCCTTATCGCAAAGCGCTGATTTTCCTCACCTACATCCAAGGAGATCATGTCAACGAATGGGTCCTGTCCACCACCAAATGGGTCAAGGCGTACAAAGTCAAACACGGACCATACGACAAATGGATCTGGGAAGCCATCAAACTAGGCTTCCGCAACACCTTCGCCGACACCCTCGAAAGAGAACGCGCTCAGCAAGACCTCCAGAAGGGATTCCGGATGGAGGGACAAGACATCGATTCCTACATTGCCAAATTCGAAAAGGCGGTATGAGAAGCAGGATATCGCTTCGACGATTCCCTAGTCCTCAACAAGTTCACCAGCAGACTTCCAGTGGAACTCTATAAGAATGCCTATAACTTCCACAGTCCTAACACCTATGCTCAATGGAAGGTAGCAGTCCTGGAACAACAGCGCAAATGGATGCATCTGCAAACGCGTTTGGGGGGACGTAAACCCCCGGGACCCGGTAAGCCGGGCAACACTTCTCTTAGGACGTTCAATGCTCCAAACCACCCGCAGCAGCCACGTCAAGGATGGCAAGCATTCCGGAATCACCCAGACGCTATGGACACCACCCCTGGAAGAGTGCGAGCGCGCCTTGCAGGATCCGAGGAGATCGACTACGCCAAACCACCTTATACTCAACAAGGGGGACGCCCTCCGAATAGAGGGGTCATTGACATGAAGAATGTCAACTGCTTCAATTGCAGCAAGCCCGGTCACTTTCAACGTAACTGCCTCCAGCCCCGCCGCCCGCGCAATAACGCGAACTGGCAACCACACCAAGGACGTGGGGCTTTCATCGAAGAGGTGCAAAGTGTGCACAAAGAACCTCTCATTCAGTTCGAAGACGACAGCAGCAGCAGCCGCGGCGCCCGCGCCTCCACTGAAACGCTGCAAGAACGGGCGACCAGCTGGATAAACGGAGTCCAAAACCTTGACGAAGAAGCCAGGGACTTGGTAGTTCGGGACCTAATGGGGTGAGAGGATTTTCAAAGCGCCTGAACCCAACGGCCTGGGTGAGGGCATTACGGTGTAATTCTGTGTTCATAACGCACTATCAATCTATGCATGTTCCAGTTTCATTGCACGCAAGTTACGCCATGGCCGACAAAAGAGCATTAGTGGACTCCGGAGCCACCAACAATTTCATTCATCCGGACTTCGCGAAACGAATGAGGCTAGGCCTCAAAGAACTAGACCGTCATCGAAAGATCTGGAATATTGACGGCACGCACAACAAAGGGGGCAAAATAACCCACTGCGTGGATCTAGAGGTCAAAACCAAAGGAGTCAAAAAAGACATGAGATTCCTCGTCACCGACATAGGAGGGGAAGACATCATCCTCGGATACCCCTGGTTGGCTACGTTCCAACCAAGTATCCAATGGGCTTCCGCCACCCTTAATGAAGCTGAGTACCCAGTAGTACTTCGCACTATCAATCCCACCAAACCACGCATAGATCCCATCATCGCTCGACTGATAGTTCAGAAGCTGTTGGGAACGCCCAACAAACAACACATCGAAGAGCAACTACGACAAGAATGCGACTTAGAGATCACGCGACTACGAGCCACCACATCTACTGAGCTGGCAATAGAAGCGCAACAGTACACGGAAAAGAAGGCTGTCCCGGAAGAATACCAGCAACATGTCAAAATCTTTAGCGAAGAAGAATCCCATTGCTTCCCCCTTTCTAAACCATGGGATCACGCCATCGAATTCAAACCCGATGCCCTGGATACAATCAATTGCAAAGTATACCCAATGAGCCAAGCGGAAGACAAGGCGTTGAAGGAATGGATCAATGAAAAACTGGCAAAAGGGTACATCAGACCCTCTAAATCTCCGTACGCATCATCCTTCTTCTTCATTAAAAAGAAGGACGGGAAGCTACGCCCTGTACAGGACTACTGGAATATCAATAAATGGACCATACACAACCAGTATCCCCTCCCACTCATACCCGAACTTATAGCCGACCTCAGCAGGGCATTCATATTCACCAAGCTCAACATCCGCTGGGGGTACAACAATGTGCATATCAAGGAAGGGGATCAGGAAAAAGCCGCGTTCAAAACGCGTTACAGACTTTTCGAACCAACGGTAATGTTCTTCGGGCTAACCAATTCTCCGGCAACCTTCCAAACAATGATGAACGAGATCTGCAAAGACCTCATCGCAAACCATGAAACAAAAGGGACGATCATCAGGGTATACATGGACGACATTGGCATCGCTACAGGATCTAACGAACAAGCACACATCGACGCAGTACATAACATCCTGGACTTATTGGAACAAAATAAAATGACCCCTCAAACCGGAGAAATGCATCTTCCATGCACCTAGCATCAATTACCTGGGGGTAATCATTGAAAAGGGGGTGACTCGCATGGACCCTGTCAAAATTTCCGGCATCAAAGACTGGCCCACTCCAAAAAACGTCAAACAGGTGCGATCATTCCTAGGCTTCTGCAATTTCTACTGTGCTTTCATTCGAAATTTTGCCACCTATGCACAACCCCTCAACAAACTCACACGCAAAGACACCGAATGGACATGGACAACCGCAGAACAAGAAGCTTTCGACAAAATCAAGAACCTCATCACGGAAGAACCGGTACTCGCACATGCCAACCTAGAAGATCAGTTTGAACTAGAGGTGGACGCATCAGGATTTGCAGTAGGAGCAGTATTACTCCAACGCAAAGAAGACGGCAAGAGACATCCCATTGCGTACTATTCAAACACCCTCAACGCTGCAGAACGGAATTACAACATCTACGACCTCGAACTATTGGCAATCGTTAAGGCACTTAGAAACTGGCGACACTACCTGGCGGGATCTCCACACAAAATCAAAGTCTTCTCAGATCACATGAACCTGCAGTACTGGCGCTCACCACAAAAGATAAGCCGCCGAGTAGCCCGGGAAGTACTAGAACTTTCTGAATATGATATCGAAATTCACCATATCAAAGGAACGGCAAATGGAAGAGCCGACGCCCTATCTAGACGACCAGACTACGACCAAGGGGAAGGAGATAACGAACACGTCACGGTATTACCAGATGAGATCTTCGTCAGAGCAATTTCACTAGACACCACGGAAGACCCACTCCAGATCAACGCCACCATATCGGTACAAGAGATGGAAAAGGTCAACCCGATATACGCACAAAACGCTGATAAGATATGCCCATGGATAGACCCACATGGCCTCAAACTGATCGAAGGCACATGGTACAAAGATGGGAGACGAGCAGTTACTGGAGGCCTTCACGAGAAACGCGAGATCATCAAAACGCACCACGACCCCCCCGTGTATGGACACCCGGGAATCAGCCGTACAATCAAACTCGTAGAACGATATTACTGGTGGCCTGGACTGCGCCAAGAGGTTATGGACTACGTCAAGGGATGCGCCGACTGTCAAAGGATCAAGGTCAACACTCGAGCCATCAAAGCGCCACTGTGCCCTATATTCCCTAAACCAGAAGCTATGCCATTTGAAACCATCGCCCTTGACTTCATCACCAAACTCCCTGTGGCACAGGACTGTGACACGATCCTTACGATAACGGATCATGACTGTACAAAAATGTCTCTGTTTATCCCCTGCCAAGAAGAAATATCGGCTGAAGGAACCGCTGCCCTGTACGTAAAACACGTCTTCCCCTGATTTGGATTACCTGGCAAGATAATCAGTGACAGGGACCCGCGATTTGCATCAAAATTCACACGCAAATTATGCAAAATCCTTGGGATCGAACAAAACATCTCTCTCAGTTAGAACAATACTTGCGGTTTTGGGTCAATGAATGACAGGATGACTGGATCCACTACCTCCCCATGGCTGAGTTCACACATAACAATTGGCCGAGTGAAACCACTAAAGAATCCCCATTCCAGCTCCTCATGGGATACAACCCTCGTGCCGATTGGACTGATAGGCCATCGCCAATTCCACAAGTAGCGCTTAGAATCAAACAGTTCAAAGAACTCCGACAGCGTGCGCAATCGCTGATGATCAAAGCGCAGCAGGGGTGGATCAAGGCCAAAGATACGCCCAAGTTCCAAATAGGGGACCAAGTGTGGCTGGAAGGACGCCACTTATGCACGCACCAACCAACGGCAAAACTAGCAGCACGACGCCACGGCCCCTTTAAAGTCATCCAGGTGATGTCTGCAGTCAACTATCGTCTCGAACTTCCCACGCAGTGGCAAATCCACCCAGTGTTCCATGTGGACCTCCTTACGCCCTACCGTGAGACACCCACGCACGGACCAAATTATCAGCGCCCACCACCGGATCTAGTTAGTGGCGAGGAAGAATACGAAGTCGAGAAAATTCTAGACTCTCGGCATTTCGGCAGAAGTCGCAAACTGCAATATCTGGTCAAATGGAAGGGATATCCAGACTTGGACAACCAGTGGGTCGACAAGGATGACATGTTTGCAGATGACGCGATTCAGGAATTCAAAAATTCTAACCCCGCTCACGAAGTACATATAAACGCAGGAAAATCCCAAGAGACGTCCCCATCCTCTTCCCCCAGTGCCACTAGTACTCATGCGCCCATTGTAACGTCTACCACGGACGTTTGCCTGACTTAGGCGCTGTTGTAACGTGGGTTCCCTCGGGGATAG
>QFDY01004552.1:0-11893 GCA_003315925.1 Lactarius sp. MG121
GATTACGCGCGGTGCGTCGATGCGCGCGAGGGCGTCGTGCGTTGCGAGGACTTGGATGGCGCTGAGCGTCGATAGGATGTGGGCGTCGTGCCCTGGGTGCGCGCCGAAGGCGCCTTTGACGATCGTGGTGTCAGCCGCTGCTCGTCCGCGGACGGACAGCGAAGAACGGGGGCGGCAGACGTGGCGTGGCGTACCTGCCTCGTCATCCCAACAGCTCATCACATACTTTATTGTCTCTTCCGCATCCAGCGCATCCTTGTGCTTCATTATACAAAGCGCGGTGACGCCCCAATAGACCGCGTTCATCCGGAGATGGGCCGTCATGTGGTAGGTCAGGTCATCCTTGTTCTGCGACCGACGCGGTGAGTAGTGTGTGTGGTTTTTCCGTAAGAGATGCCTACTTTTCCAAGGTTCTGGATGTATTTTACGTGGAGATCTATGAGAAGTGTGTCAGACATGGTCGCCGTATTGTGTTCAAGTCAAGTCGCGGCGAAAATCCCGGGCACCAACCCTGATTGGACTTGGCCGGCTGTCCTAGGATAGGATTAGACCTGCTACTACTAGCATTCTGCTATTGGGCCACCAACTCGATAAAAGAGCCTTGATCTACTAGTCTTTACTCAAAGCACTTCATGTCCGCATCTTCGATAAACGAGTCATCCCCTACCTCTTATGGCGTCTCTCCAGCCATGGAAGGGCCATACAGAGCCTTTCATCGTCGAGACCTCTCTACTAGCAGTATCACTACACCGGTATACTCGCAG
The DNA here is from genome assembly GCA_003315925.1 of Lactarius sp. MG121. NCBI lineage: Eukaryota > Fungi > Basidiomycota > Agaricomycetes > Russulales > Russulaceae > Lactarius > Lactarius sp. MG121. The sequence continues at coordinate 765 of QFDY01004552.1, forward strand.
GACAACAACGACGAGGGTGAAGGCACGCCCTTGCGCACGCTCGACAACGTTCGTGATCAAGTAGCCGCCCACGTCGCAGTGCGCATGATGCGCAAGCTCAAGACAGCCGACAACACGCACTACGGGGTCGCACTGACGCTCTCGAAGAAGGACGACGGGGGCTTCCTACGCCTCGTCGCGTCGCACCTCGCATCGAGCCCCACGGGCATGCTCAAGGACAAGGCGTACCTCATCGCAGTCGCCACGACCGGTGCGGGCGACACCTCGCTGCTGATCTGCGGGAGCGACGCCACGAAGGTGCAGCGCGCGGCGCTGCTCACCATGTCCAAGTTCATCGGCCACGTCACGCCGCAGCCGCAGCAGGACGGCGGTGCCGTGTGGCTCGCGCGCGTGCGCGGGCTCGGCTGGTCCGCGTACGACGAGACCGCGCTCTGGGACGTCCTCCACAAGTGCGCACAGGAGCTCGTAGATCCCTCCCGCCCGCCCCCCGGCTCCCGCGGCATCGACGAGACCCTCGCCATCGCCCGCACGCGCCTCCAACGTCTGCTCCCGCGCCAGGCGCTCGCGGAGCTCCGCGACACGGACATCAAGGTGCCCGTGCTGCTCGTCGACATCCGTCCGGCGGCACAGCGCGCGACGCAGGGGCACATCCCCGGCGCGATGATCATCGAGCGCAATGTGCTCGAGTGGCGGTTTGATCCGCGGTCGGTGGATGGGCGGCTGGACATTGCGACGCGGTATGACCTAAGAGTGATCGTGTTTTGCCATGAGGGCTACACAAGTTCCTTGGCTGCGGCGGCACTGCAGGATATCGGATTACTAAACGCGACAGATATCGTCGGGGGAATCGAGGCTTGGAAGGCAGAGGGTCTCCCTGTGGAAATGGAGTCGTGACTGCATGGCGCGTGATATCCGGATGGAGTTCGGGGCATCTCTGCCCGGAGTGTGAAAATCCGTGTTGGGGCCCACCATATTGTTGGTGTTGAGTCTTGGTGAGTATGAATCCTTTTTTGTTTCGCCGGTTGGGCCTCACGTAATGACGCAGCGTGGAGGTGGAGGGGGGTGTCTCAGGCGCACATCACTGTAACAGATTGGGATACACTTGTATGGATAGTACTGACGTGTCATTTATCTGGACAACAATGACCGTCGTGCTGCCGATGGGAACAGTGTGGCGATGTTCCGAACATTACCTGAACTAGCGACCGCGGACTGGCCAGCTCATGTACTGTACTGGCGCTCATGGATGTCCGTGGGTGTTTTCCCTAGTGAGTCATGGATTGGCGCGCTGTGTTAGAGATTTCAACCCAGGTCCGCAAAGTCTGGATTTACAGTTCGACGAGGGTTCTGAGAAGGTGGCTCCTTGTTCCATTCATTGGTGCATTATTGCTTGTCTGGAGACTCCAGACTATGATAGATAGACTGCGTCCGAGACTGCGGATGACCGAGACCCGACTTGGAACCGCCGATTCCGGTTGTGATCCGAATTAGGGAATCAAGTAATTATGACCACAGGTGTAGCCATACGTACAGGCCGTACAGCATCACACCTCATGCGCCTCACGCCTCACGCATGTACAGTCATCTGTCGACATATAAAGCCGCACGCGGTCTGCCCCTCAGCTACTCCCCACATTAGAACCTTTGTGGAATTTCGTTTGACATCGTCGTGTCTCCATTGTTGTGGCGATATCCACAATAACAAAGCGTGTCTCTCCCCAATTTATAACCGCTAGACCACGCCCACAACATCTTAGTCCGAGTGTGTGACTTCCCCTTCACATTTTCCCAATTGTTCCTTCAACGACAACAACAACAACACTCGCCATAATCACCACAAGGACACAACTCCTATGCAATTGCGTCGTCTGCTAAGCACATTGGGCCTAGTCCCGTCACATTCTCCTACCGATGAAGACGTTGTCATGTCTGATGCCACCAAGGCTGCCATCACCGCTACTACATCCTGCCCAGCAGTTATAACCCCGTCACCTTCGATCAGTCGCCCCCCCTCATTACTGGGAAAGCGTCGCCACGTAGAAACATCTGAGCCTATCTCCCAACCCACTCCAATGGCCTCCTCTGCACTCTCAGAACCAACCTCTGTACCATCGCCATCCGCAGAGCTCCCAGCCCCTGCGAGGAAGCGGCATATTTTCACTCTGGCCCCTATCGATACCACCCCCGAGCCCTCGCCGTCCGAGCTCAATTCCCCCGCCCCGACCGAAATCGCCCTCGACGTCCCCGAATACATTGAGCCGACCCCGGAGGAGCGCATCCGCGCGCTGCAGGCGGCGGGCATCAAAGTGCGCGACTTTGCGTACGAGCCGCAGCCAAGCACAAGCAAGGCCCCGGAGGTCTTCGACCCTCTGCCCTCGCTCATCGCGTCCGACTGGCACATGCGCAACCCAGAGAAGAACCACGGCGTGCTGAGCGGCAAGGCCCTCTTCCGCCTCATCAAGGTCGGCTGGCTCTCCATGGGCGAGGTCGCCAAGCGCGTGCACGTCCGCGAGTACTCTGCCCTCGCGCAGTACAGCGATCGCCCCGACGAGGAGCGCTATCCCTTCGTCGTCGCGCCCTCAGAACCCATACCTACCCCCTCCCAGCGCGTGCGCATGCGCCGCAATGCTGGTTTTCGCTCGCACCCCGACGACCTGCCCGACCGCGAGTTTTTCGGCTATGACCCCACGGGCCATTCGGACGAAGAGCGGCCTCCCGTACAGACTGAGACGGAGGCGTCTGGAGAGCCCAAGGTGAAGCGCCGGAGATTGAGATCCAGAGCGAAGCCCCTGCGCCGCACCAAAGGCCTACGAAAGGAGTGTTCGCGTCCCGAGGTATAGTCGCAGCGCGTCGATGGGACTTACTTTTATTATGTTTTTCTTCGTTATTTATTCACTTCGTCCGTTGTTGTTGTACTGTACAATTACTTAGGAGGGGCACTGTATTCTCGGGGATGTAACGCTACGAATTTAGCAATAAATATATCGCACGCATCTTTTCGGCATTGTTGTTGGGGGGGAATTGTTTGTAATGACGATCCCGGGTTTTACTATTTTACATCCGACCTTGCGGTTCGGCCTTCGACTGTGTGAGACTCGATGTCTGTTCTGGAGTACTTTTCCTACCTTTCATGATTAGAAACTTGACCCAAGTTCCCAGGATGGGGATCCAACGCGTATGCCCTTCTCGTCCCAACCATTTCATCATCGGTCGTTTGTCATTTGGTCGCCAGGCGACGCACCTTTCCACCGTCTCTTTGACCTCACAGAATCAACTGGGAAAATGTAAAGCACGAACGTCGGAAGATGAGACAGGGCATCTAAACTAAGCAATGTTTGTACTATACAAGTAGCGGGTTCAAGCATATACATTGGTGACGTCCGGTATCAAAAAATCAGCATAGGAGGGCCGAACGCTCTACAAAGCTCTCTTCTGTACTATAAGGGGGTCTGTTAGGACTTGAAACCCGCTAACCACTGGATCGAAGATCAGAGACGATTCAGGTAAGGAGAACCGAGATACTGTACGATATTTGCAAGATCATCACGTCAATGGTGCCTATAGAAAGTCAATCAGAACGGGATGCACAAAGGAAGATACATATGAAAAGAACACGTCGTTATCTTCCATGTCCAGAGACCCGGGCGTATCGTGGCCGTTAATTTGAGTCCCGTCGTACGAAAAACTGGTTACAGTAAAGATATCCGTCAGCGTCTGACGTGGAGAGTATTTGGTATTGTCCAAGTCAAGCGGGCGTAGAAGAACGCACCGAAAGTGATTGACGTCCTTCTTGACAAAAATCGCAAACGCAGCCAGAAGAATGGAGAACCTCGTCGTGCGTCTGGTCTTGAAGTAGACTTCGTGTGAACCGCATCCCACAGCTGAGACGAACTGTCGTTCGCTTGGCTCAGCGCGACATACCCTCACCTACTTGGATATACACGTACTTTTATATTGATGTCGTTAACGACCTCCGGCCTGATTTGTGGATGTTGGGACATGGTGTGTATATATCAAGCGAGATAACGAAAAGAAACTGGACTTTCTCCTCTGTTTAGGAGAATATGACTCATGAAGATTGCTCAAGCGATGCGACATGTTGTTCTTTGAGGGTCACTGCTTTGTTCTCCGTTTAAAGTTTGATGTAGCGCCCGGAGGGGAAGGGGACCGGCGCGTGGCACAGTGAATCAACGTTGTTGAAGTGTACTGGCTCTTGTGCGTACTAAGGGTCCGAAATCGAAATAGTGAAAATGTAATGAAGTTATTCAACTGCATAAAGACTGGGCGGGAAGCACTTCGTGTTTCCCGATTGGGAATGGAGGGTGTAATATCGAAAAAACATGAATCGATCCCTTTACCAATTACTGCATTGCGGATGGGCGAAATAAAAACGTTCTTACCTATCGCGTAGGAAACTCGCTTGTTAGAAGGATAATGGCGCGAGAGGGGATGGTGCGATAGTTGAGAAAGCGATTACGGCAGGGGGACATGTGCCCAGATGGCCCAGAATCATAGAGCTCGACCTCGATTTGGGGTTGGTGGATGAGTTCAAGACGGGGGGTGGCACGAAAGAGGAACGAGCACGTGCTGCCTCATCCATTCGCTCGAAGACTATGCTGCCGCTAGTTGCGGTCATTCGATCGGATGGGGTATTTGGAAGGATACTTTGTAGACCTAACCCAGAGAAACAGAAACAGATTAGCCAGCCTTTTAGAATGAGTCTCACGAGCATGACTGACCGGCCAATTTCCCATGTTCCATTAGAGTAAAAACAAAAAAATGACGGCCTACCGGTCAAGTTGCCTCACCAAGAATTCCAGAGGTGTGCGTACTACTACCGGGCTGAGGTATTTGACGACTTCAAATTTTGATAGTCCCTAACGCTTTCGAGCTCCCTTGAAGTAAGAGGGCGGCGGCACCGGGAGAGTCACAGCCCCTAATCTTGTCGGCGAAGGGGACTCCACAGCATCAATACGATTGAATTATCGAGAGGGTTAGTGTATCCGAGTTCGGAGAATACGTCTGAAATGATGCAGGGAATTACAGTGTGTGCAGGAGTGGTAGGTTGGCACAGGTGGCGGTCGGCCCCAAGGAAGCGCGCCCATTCACAACACGTCTGGGTGTATGATGTTTCCTTCTCCGGTGTTACATACTAGCTAGGGACCCTGCGTCGAGAAAATTGTGGGATCGGTCAGGTAAAACCAGGATATATTGAGGCAATATAAAAGTCTATGCGCGAAGAATGTAAGAAAGTAGGGAAGAGCTGTGATGCTATATCTGATGAGTGCGGGCTGTAGACTGGTGACCGTCTGTGTCATGTGCCAGTGACGTTCTCACTCCTCGTTCACGTCTCGTCCGCTCCCACACAGGCCACACCGGGCGCAGCCTCTGGGTCATATTGGGGACAGCCACAACTCCAAGACGATAAAAGGGTAGGTACAGTGACCCTATCCCTCTAGTTTTCTGAGCACATCAACTGATCTACCATGCACACCGTATTTGACTCTTCCAGCTCCGTCTCCTGCGTCGCTGTATTTGTCCCGACCATGTCCTCACCCACCAACTTCAAGCTCGAGACCTCAGTGTCTACCGTCCCCCTTCCTTCCCATGAAGGGGCCGATATCGAGGGCTCCGGCATCGACTTCATCACATCACGGTGCTCCCACTGCGGCTACCGTGATGGAATCCATACTCCAAATTGCCTTTTCCGCTGAGTTACTCAACCACCATTCATGCTGTATGCTTCTCCGCTTCTATCACTATGCTTTCCTGACGAGTTGAAGCATTCTTCAGATATGCGCAACGTGCATGACATCGTAATATTCTCTCTGTACCATTACCACCTTCGCCATTCTTATAAATCATGCGTCCTATTGAATAAGCCCCGTAAGAAGTTGCGACTGAAGAGGAGGGGGGAGTTTGTGAGCTTCATAACCGGGGAGTGCATCCTTGTATCACATTGATCAAGCAACACTTTTTTTTTTTTTTTGAGCACTGTATGATCTTTATCCTCTTTGCTCCAGCGTTTAAGTGTCAAAGCGGTTAGCTAGTGGAGTTTGACATGGTAGCAGGGCGACTGAAGCCTTGTGCACGATACGACACGCTTATCGAGGACTTGGCCCTAAAATGCGGTGATATTGCAGGAACGACTACCAGAAGGCAGATCACAGGAAAAAGAGCGTGATGCGGCCAATGTACACGCACTGGGTTGAAAGTAGGTTGAACTTCATCATAGTTATGGTTGTTAGGAACACCGCTGCGTGGGTAACGTGAATAAGGACAAGATGTGCAAGTGATTGGAGATGAAGTCCGTTTCCACTGTCTTTAGCTCAGCTGAAAACCTATAGAGGTTTCGCTATTCTCGTGATCAAGGCGAGGTCGTATCCAGATCTAGCAAAGAGACGGCTAGTGTACCGTGGTGGTTTCAATGTTTATGAACAAAGTTGGGGGTAACAGGACGGTACACACGTAGAGTCGCCTCCGGTGCGTGCAAGAGGATAATGGATATGACGCGATACAGCAACACAGACATACCGGGATCACACCGCTTGGAGAGCTCGGGTTGTAGCCGCTGCAAAAAGAACCCAATCAATGGCGGCAGCGGGGAGGAGGGATAGCGTCCGGGACAACCCTTCGTCTGCTCACGCCGCCACCACTTTTGTTGCTAGGTCGGGCAGATACAGCGGGTGCAGAGGTTGGGGCGATAGCAGAGGTGGGCGCGAATGTAGGCGCGGCTGTAAGCGCCTCCCCCACCTCGCCCACGAGTAAGGGCCGTTTGAACGCGTCCTTCAGCCCGACGATCTTTTTCAGGCAGAATCCGCTGTCCTTGACATGTCCTGTCAGAAGAAAGGGGCGGAAGAAGGTGGGCAGACGGACGCACACCAAATGATAGACGGAGAATCCCAACGTCTGTCTTGTTCACACGCCGTGAGTAGTGTCCACGTGCTCGTAGTTTCTGCTCTCGATCAGCGTCGGTGGTGCTCAGGCTATTTGTAATTCGGGTACTGGCTCGTCCGCTCTGCACGAGGGTCGTACTTTGGGAGTGGGGTTCTATCGTCGGTGCAAATTCCGAATGGGTATGAAAAGCGGGATGAGCGGGATGCGTAAGAGTAAGGAACATGCTAGACCTTCCCTCTCGCGTTGATAAGCACATCCCACCTGCTCTGTTGTATACCTGTCGTTTCTGGGACGATCTTTGGAACGTATTGGTTTCGAAACCAATCTGTTTGGAAAACTTTGAGTTTTCTTCGAGAGGAAATTCCTCTTTTGGTTGGAGGCCCTTAGTTTGACGAATCGTGTGGGTCTTGCTTTGACGGCGTGCTCAAGGTGTGGTTGGCTACGATGTGAGTATAAATCAATTGTTTATTTGTTGAAGGAGATATACTGATAACCGCGATCGTCGCAGGTCCCTCAGATGGAACTAGAGCATTTGAGGTCATTTGTCAATGATACCTCCGTATTCGTACGGTATTTCAGGTGAGTTATGGCAAAGAGCGCACCACACATCTATCTTTCTGCTCTACCATTTGCGCCAACTGGTTCCGTTGTCTCTGCCAGTCTTGTACAAGTCAGCCTGACTCGGGGTCAAATAGGTCATAGTCAGCCGGGTCAGTCCGGGTCAGTTGACCCCGGTCAAAGGTCACAATGAGGGTCAGACCATTTTTGGAATCGCATTTTCTGGCCCGTCTAACCCGAAGTTGTGATCAAAAAGGAAAGTAACGCGTGGGAAAGCACACATACAGGATTTTCAAAATCCGAATCGCCTTGCTTGCCAAGGTCAAGCAAGTCGAAATTCGTGCAAATTGCAAATAACGACAAATAAGAGATAATAACAACAAGCCGAAGCCATAACAACAAACCAAAATCTCGCACACCGGCCTTCCGCACACCGGCTCTCCTTCCGCCTACACACCATTTGTATCACGCCTCTTGGAAACGTCTTAGCATTTGAACACGTGACGCCCCCAATATTTCCCGTCTGTCCCCTGTTTGCGTCACAAACCTCCAACGCCTGCTGGCAATGTCATAGCACCCTTCACGCCGTCCGTACGCATTGCCAACTGTTTGTCTCACACCTCTCGAAAACTTTTTAGCACTTTTGATGCCAGGCTGGCACCCGTAGATTCTTGTACACACCAGGCGGCGATGTCGATTTTCGGCACTTGCACTGCACCATGTCGTGTATATAGACGCTGTAATGGATTTACAAATATGACTATCATGTTCACCCGCAACAGCGGAACACACAACAACACGCCACAAGCAAGGTTTCAGTCGACGAAGTCGACGCCTAGTGAACAATCCGTCTTTCTTATCTAGCCCACAGGAGCACTCCTAAGAGCGTAAGAAGACGATGAGGTAAGCGAACCTTCTACACAAGACCGGATCAAGTCAAGATCCAATCTTCATGGAGATATTCGATTTCGTTCACGGGCGCTTCACCATCTTGAACGTATCTTGAACGTCACCAAGTCGCCCAGCATAACCGTGACCATTCGAGTAACTAGTAATAGGAGAGTGACACAGACCAATGATCCGCGCAATAATGCAGTACATCTGAGCACCCAGCCCGAGGCACACGCCGTAAAATATATGCACGTAATTAAACCACAGCATGGATAGCCATCCATTGTCCCCGTAGGCGATCCACACCAAACCCTGACCACCGGCATTGGTCCCACTCTTAATAACGTCCCAACACGCTTCCAAGTGGACCAGGCAAGCGAATCGTGAAGTCTGAAAAGCCAGACCATCCCGACCTAGCCCGCAGGACTGTCGACGTCGTAGCAGCGAGCCGGTTGTTACGACTGGAACTGGCTTTGACTTGAGTGGTACTAGTGGTAGCTTGTGGTGCCGATTTTTGAGTACGTCCCCTCCCCCGCGTGTTGCTCTCCTGGAGAGTGCGCTGGGCATGGAGCCAAAGTGTCAAGAACACTCTAGGATACACATCGACGATGCAGCTTACCCCCACTCTGGACATAACCACTGCATGGCAGATCCGCGATTCCCATAGTAACGGCTTGATGGGTCGAGGGTTTGTCGGTGGTGAAGAGGAGAGGGGGAGATGTACGCCAAGTGTATAATAATGACTCTGAGAGACTGTACGACCAACTTGGAGCACAAAGTTATTACAATTGAGACCTGGGGATAGAAAAAAATTGGGGGTCGTCATCTAGCTGGTGGAACAACTCTATTTAAATAGCTAGCTGGTATAGCCCAGCTACAGCCGTGAACCGATCACAAAGGCCGCAACGAACTGAATTGTCCGGGTGAGCACTGCATCGCACAAACTTCAAGAAAACCAGTGCCCCATATCTTCTCTACAAAACTTCCAATGTATTTTAAATCCTACCGTAATTCAATTTGTAGCGTTAACCTGAAGTTGGAGTGAGAATGGAGCCCACCACATCAAGAATTCGGATGCCAAAACCTACTCTGACACGTGATTGTGTGATTCAACTGATACAGTCTCGTGGAGCACAAAGATGGGAGAAATGGTGGGTGTGTTTGCTTCCCGCGTTTCCTTGCTGGGTCTTCCCGGTTGTGCGTATAGTTTGGCGCCGCACGGTGAGGAATGCTTCAAAGTCTGTGATCGCGCCTGAACCTCCACCTCCTTGGTGGTAGGAGGGATAGAGATGGGCTCCTCAAGTGTGGAGAGCGAGACATATTTGCCCTTTCTTCCCGATGGGTGAGGTATCCCCGATGGCCAAGGTTTTTGCGGGACTAGAGGGTGAACTGCAGTCTCGGCGGGAGTGCGATTGGATCGCTTGTTCTTCTGCGGGCGGACAGTATTCATAGGGCTGGTTGCCTTGGAGGTCTTTGCATAATGCATTGATCGGAGACGACCTAGTCAGTGTGTTGGAATCCAGGTTAACGCAAAATATGACGGATGCACGTACATTCGTGAGTAGTTCCAAAAGGACTGCACTGCACTCCCATCACTGAACTCGGAGATTTGTTGGTTCCACTGGTAGAGGACTCGGAATTGTATGGATTTGAAAGGCCACACAACTTGAATCGAGAAAGAGCCTCTTATTGGTCCACTTATATCTGGCTCACCATAATAACACCGCCAGTTCACATTAACGGCATGATGCTGTGTTCCGCGGTAGGAGGCATGAGGCAGGCATGAGGCAGGCATGAGACCAGCCAGCTTAGCTTAGTCAGCTATCACGTCGAAATTCCTGCAAATCGCAAATAATAACAAATCTTCGACAATGAGCCAAAACCATTTATGTAACATTGCACCTATTGTCGCACGTCAGCCCTTTCACAGAGCAGACCCTATATGCCTCCGTCGAGATTCGTGCAAATTGCAAGTGCCACTGCCCTTTGACAGAGCCCGTTGATACCGCCCGCATGACCATAACCCGTTCACAGCACTGGTTGAGGCGGCCATTTTTTTTGACACACCAACGCCCTACCCATTGCGCTTAGCGCCACAGCCCCTTTATGGCGCCGGTTGCGTTTGCCGCCATGCTTTGACCAAGACCCTCTCGGTCTGTTGTCACACACAGTGAGTCTCCCTTTGTTTATCTCTGTGAATGCAGTGTCTTCCTAAGTATATAACCGTGTTACAAACTCTTCTCGGTGTTGATCTCGCTTTCGGAGAACAAATGAAAAAGTCAGACATGAAATTAACCTTTGCTGCTGTACCCAGCGCTAATGACGTGCAATAGAAGCCTCCCTGGCCAAAACATGTCCAAAAAAAGGTGTGCAGTGAGGCCTCTCAAATACGTCGTATTTGCTGCCGTGCTTTGACTGATTCGTGCTGTGACGAAGGTTCTGATGTTTCATGCTTTATGGTCATTGCGGCTACAACTGGGCATGATGGGGAAATCGAAACGAAACAACCCCTGAGAGGAGGTTGAGTGCGCGCCCCTGAAGATGCCATCTTTGAGTCCTGCATTCGCTGCCGTACTTTGACTCCAGCGTTCCGGAACCACGTATATTTTTTGCCATGCTCTACTCGAGAACCTGAGGATTGTTGACGATGTCAACAGCTAGGTTGTTTATGATGCCATCATCACTACCTCCGTCACAATCGACAACTCCAACAGGATCATCGGCAGCCTTCGTTGTGAGATGAAGAAAGCTAACGAAGCCCCTATGAACCCGGATGAAGGAGC
>QFDY01004559.1:0-13556 GCA_003315925.1 Lactarius sp. MG121
CGCGCTCCTATAACTCCGACAACCTACTCTCGTGTAACCTTGTGTACTTTACGACAGCCTATTGCGTTCTGACTCGTATCTGCAAGGGTGTGCGAAGACAGTTCCCATGCCAAAAAAATTTCCAATTGCTTTTCTTGTGTTACAATCTATAAAGTCGGGTCTAATTACAAGATAATGTACAGTAACGCTACTTGTTCAACAACTCGCCGCTGATACTCACAACCACACTCCAGTCAGGGAAGTTCATCCGAAATCCTTTTCTGGGAGTCAATATCCGATTCCAATAAATCCTCAAGATGAAGGACAACAACTCGAAACTTAGCAGAAAATTTCACCCACTCCTGGATGACGTCACCGAAGACGAGGTCCTTCCAGTATCTTATCCTGTGTTCGCTGGTAAGAACCTCAAGAACCTGAGTGCTAGAAAATGTGCCCTATGCTGTGAATTGACGAGTTTTCGTTAGTTATATTTGCGGACTTTTTAAGTATGTGGGTGAGCGATCACACGAGAACCCATAGAAAAGATTCGAGATCGTCAACTGCCGCGTGCAGAGCATAGACCAGCGCTGAAGGTGCAAGGACATAAAAGGTAGCGCTCCCCGTAATGCACAACACAGTTAGGGACATGATCCGAAGAGCGGTGCTGTGTGACAGACTGATCGTTCCGGCGACGGGGCCCTTGCATTCTCATCCCACTTAATTGCGTGATCACCATCAATGAGAAATCCACGGCATAGATTGAGATTTACATCTTCGACAAGCACGTGGCGAAGGCTGTAAAACACATCCGAGTAAGAGAAGAATGTACATCAACATGATGTCGTACCTACAGGGTCATGGAGTAGCCAATGGGTCGGTGGATTGACTCCCGTGGGCGGAGGATATTTCCGTTGCTGATGTCCCTATGAAGGACGCCCCTAAGAAACAAATTGTAGTGACCTAATAGTAACCTAAGAGGGGGGCAGTGTGAGATCCAATAAAGTGGCAGTAGAATCTTAATCACCAATCATTAAATGAAGGATTGTTTCCATGAGCTCAACTGGCGTCGGTATACCGGTCTCTGTATCTAAGATATCCAGAAACGGTAGACCCTCAAGAGCCATCGCGGTGCAATGCAAGTATCAGTGTCTGATCTCAGGGGTCCGAGTCTCGTCCGCACTGTCATCGCCAAATCCTGAAAAACGCGCATTCGAGAAGTGATGCGCTGTGCAGCCGAAAGATTCGTTTGAGATGTATATGTAATATCCAACGATGTCGACGATTCCGAAGTGGCCCAAGAAACCAGAGAACAAGCTGCCTTCCGAAGAGCGTTTCTCTGTCTGATATGACAGTTTATATACCACCCTCTTGGGCAGTCGAGGCACCCTACTAACGGACTTCAGCTTCCAGGATCGCAGATGAGCCGGTGTTTTTCGGGCACCTGTAGTTCATACCGAGGTGTAAGTCAAGCATGTACAAGTCAAATAAACATTCCGCACGTTTTAGACTGTAGACAACCGTCGAATGGCCGCGAATGGGGTTGCGCTGGTTGATTATACGCACAATATCATAGTCATAGTTATTGAGGCGATACACTTTCTCAACACCAGTCAAATCTAGACCAATTGCTTCTTCGTCTTGAATTGACAAGATTCCAACCATGTGTTCGACGAATACTTCGGAATCTTCTTTATCGAGACGTAGTTCAGGAGAGAAAGATACGCCAGAGCGGTGAAAACAGAAGAAACGTAACGTCAGCGCTCTGTGGCCGAAGGACATGGCGATAGAAAATGATCGTCTTCGATCGAGTAAGAGGTGGCAGCGAGCGTAGTTGCTTGGCTACCTCAACTGGGTTGGCCTCGACTTCAATGAATACAGCAACATCGCTCCAGGAGGTTTTCGACCCATCAGATGCACGTGGACGAGGAGGTCCAAAATGTCAGGCTTCGAAGGCTTCTCCGAGTTTAATTTGTCTGGATATCATAAGGACGAAAGCGAAGGTCTTTGAGGTGGCCCGGACGATCTAGACAAATATTGGTAGCGTTGACGATGATATTAAGGTGTGTGAGGGGCCTGTATGACTTGCTCTCCTCTTTGAAACCACGGGTTGGGAGTCCCAGGATATTCTTAGTCGACGCCTCGTCGCTGAACAAAGTCATATAGGTGTCCCCGCGAAGGTGATCAAAAACCTTCTGAACGTTGTCCGGGTCAGTTTGTAAGGGGGCTCCCCGAGCGGTTAGATCAATGGAGAATGTGGCGCCCTTGAGTTCTTGAAAGATCTTCTCCATTCCAGCCTGACTGCCGGTGAGTGCGTAGCCAGAACTAGCGGACGTAGATGCGGTATCCGGTCGATAGCTCGACATTACCGACTGCCAGTGAAAGAAGTCCGGATATTTACCATGGGAGTATTTTAGGCGGTGATGATAAGCGAATAGTGATTCAGTCCAGAGATTTCTTCACAGGGAGACAAGGCGAGTGGTAGATCGCTGATGTGGCATCGATGACGTCATAGAGGTGTGTAAGTATAACTAAGTAACAAAGTATGACCATTGACGCGACCAACGATCCCTTTACTCACCTGCTTCCTTGACATCACAACCAGCGAGTATTGATTTCGCCTGCTCTTCGGTCATCGCCGCTTTGCGTTGTTGCCTTGATACTTCGCAAATAACTCAAGAAGTCGCACTGCTCCACGATGCGCCTCCCTCAGTCCTTACAATGGGGTTGGTGATGATGAGAATGCAGGACGGTATATCATCGAAGATCCGTTCGCAGGTCCATTCGCTGATTGATGGAGGCTACGAAGGGGATACCCTCATCACGGACGAGGGTCTAGACGAAATTATCTTGGGGCGTTTGATATTAGTAAATGCTTACAGCCGTGTAGGATGTCACACCCATTGTACTACACCCCTTCCACTGAAGCGTACGATCTCTCTAATGTACATTTGCGGCCAAAACGGCTTCAATGCAACAGGCAGGCTGAGTCCCACGGCCTGGCCCGAATCGTTGAATATTGCGCCGTTTTCGAGAAGGGCAACGATTAGTCGTGGCACTGCGACAGCGGTACCGTTCAGGGTGTGAGCGAATGGCAGAGTCGTGGATGTTGGGGATGGACTAGGGGTTGGAGCAGGGCGATGGCGGATGTGTAGTCGACGTGCTTGGTAGTCGGTGCAATTGGACAAAGAAGAAATCTCGCCCCAGCTGCCCCTTCCGGGCATCCAGGCCTCTATGTCGAATTTGCGGTATGCGCTAGCACCAAGTTCCTCAGTTGGCATGTCAAGGACACTGACAAAAGAAGTCCCGTGAGCGGTACAGCAGGGTGAGGATGGCTCAACTCTAGACCCACCGGAAAGGGAACCCAAGCCCAGTGAAAATTTCGGTCTGCACGCGTCGCATCTCGTCCATCAATTCTTCGCTCTGACCTGCCTGGGAGACGGCGAACAGCTCTAGCTTTGTAAATTGATGCACGCGGTATAAGCCCCGCGTCTCCGCGCCACGCGCTCCTGCTTCCGCGCGGAACGCTCGGCCGAGGCCAACGACCTTCCGCGGGAGGGCCTCCAAAGGCAAGATCTCGTTCGCAAACATACCCGCAAGCGGTATCTCCGCCGTTCCGGACAATACGAGTTCTGGGTGAGGATGCGAGGACGAGGACAAATCGCCTGACAGGTGGTACATCTGCGAGACGGGTGGGTCTGCATTGTCACGTGGCTGGAAACCACACCTGTGCGCCACGTCAGAGCGCACGACGTCGGGCGTAATGACGGGCGTGAACCCGTGCTTTAGGGCGATCGAGAGGCCGTAGTTCGTCAACGCCATCTCGAGCAGCGCAGCTTCGTGGAGGAGGTAGTACCACGAGGAACCGGTTACGGTAGCGCCGGCCTCAAGGTTCAGTAGTCCTAGGTCTCTACAGACGGTGACGTGGTCGCGAAGTGGAGAGGCTCGCATTGGTTCGGGTCCATGTGAGGAGAGAATGACGGCAGCTGACTCGGGACCGAGAGGTGTAAGGGGATGCGTATCGTTCGGTACGGCCAAGGCGAGGGAGAAAAGTTGGTCGTCCACTAGAACCAAGTCTCTTTCCAACTGTGAGATTTCTGATTTGAGCTCTTTCGCTTCTTGCAACGCAGCACGCCTTGCATCCTGATCCTTGCCAGCCTGACGGATGCGCTCGCCGGCAATCGCTTGAGTATGGCGCCTAGTGTTCAGGAGATGAGACACTTCTTTCTTTCGGCTGTATAGCCGCTCTATCGACTGAATCGCGCCGATGGGGAGCGGGGCTTTGCGGTTGAATGCATTGTGTGACTTGTAGACAACATTCTCGGATATGTCGCGGTAATCCAGACGAGGTTTCGGCAAAGACGTTGATGTATTAGCAGACCGCGTGGAATAACGCCTTGCATAAATACCTGCATCCGTGCAATATTCAGTCGGCTGGACGAAGAAGTGAACGATAACACGCACCCAAGGCGGAAGACAATTTCAGACAGCGAGCCATGGCAAAGCGCGTCCTGTCACGTTTTGTCACGCACCTCAGGTCGACGCGTCCTTCATGGCATCGGCAGCACCCAAGACGAACGGTTCAGACCTGCCGTACGAACTCCCTTGGTACGTCGCTCGAGCGTCCCACACAGCCTACAACTCATGAACGAAAGGGTCGAGAAGTATCGTCCTCATGTGTTAGATGACATTGTTGGAAACAGCGACACTATTTCACGGCTGAAAGTTATTGCCAAGGACGGCAATGTGCCCCATCTCATCATCTCAGTACGCGCGTTCTCAGCGTCTTGATGGCCTGGTCTCAAATCTTGAAGGGAATGCCTGGTATCGGGAAAACGACAAGTATCCATTGTCTAGCACACCAGTTACTCGGAGACGCATACAAAGAGGGCGTGTTGGAACTAAACGCATCCGACGAGAGGCGAGTCTACATTTTGTTGTACTCTATTATCGATTTGTTAATAATGTGTCCAGAGGTATTGACGTCGTTCGAAATAAAATCAAGTCATTTGCACAGAAGAAAGTGACGTTGCCCCCGGGACGACATAAAATTGTCATTCTGGACGAGGCAGACAGGTAACTGATGCAACTCACGATTCCAATCCTCCGCTTATCGTTATGAAGCATGACTGCGGGTGCTCAACAAGCCCTGCGCCGCACAATGGAAATCTATTCCAACACAACCCGCTTCTGCCTCGCTTGCAACATGTCCAACAAAATCATTGAACCAATACAAAGTCGATGTGCCATCCTCCGCTATTCCAAGTTGACAGACCGTGAGATTCTTCAGCGGCTGTTGGAGATCTGCGCTGAGGAGAAGGTGAGCTCACAAAAGCCCTGTAGTATTTCCATTTTCTTGATATATACTCGCAGGTCGAGTACAACGACGATGGTCTTACGGCCCTCATATTCACCTCAGAAGGCGACATGCGGCAAGCAATCAATAACCTTCAATCGACATGGTCTGGGTTCAGCTTCGTCTCGGGTGACAATGTCTTCAAAGTTTGCGATCAACCTCATCCCATCATTGTCCAGAGTATGATCCGCTCATGCTCCAAAGGCGACATTGAAAACTCCGTGACGAAGCTTCAAGAGCTCTGGGATCAGGGTTACAGTGCCGTGGATATCATTGTAACCATATTTCGCGTCGTGAAGACCTTCGATGAGTAAGGTCCTTGTTATCAGTTCACCACACATCCTTACCACATTTACGTTAGGCTGCCGGAATATACAAAGTTGGAATATATAAAGGTAGCAATCGGTTGGCTAGACTCTCTTACGTAGGACGCTTATTCTCGGCCCAGGAAATCGGCTTTACGCACATGAGGATTCTGGAAGGGTTAGGTACGCTGATACAACTTGGTGGACTGATGGCCCGCCTCTGCAAGATGGTGAGGACTAAGTTTTATAACTTTTGTCACCAATTAGCTCACGAAATTCCTTCAGAACATGAAGCCGGAGCTCTTTGTCCCTTAGTTTCTTATCTTAAGTTTTTCAAGCATAAGGATATCGTTAATATATATCGGGAAGGTGCTACTCACGAGTGCCTTAATCAGCAGCGCACGAGATCTTCAACAACTGGTGAAATTGAATCGTCGTACACCCATGGCCGTTTCACAGGATACACCGATTTCCAGACGCCTAAGTCATATCAAACACATCATTATTGTTTGTTCTGGAAAGGGCGGCGTTGGCAAATCCTCAGTTGCTACACAGCTTGCTCTTTCTTTGTACACGTCGTCGCCTAATGTGCGAGTCGGCATCCTAGATATCGATCTCACGGGACCATCAATTCCACGCATGCTCGGGGTAGACGGACACGGAGTTCACCAAAGCAGCGACGGGTGGGTGCCCGTGTATGCAGACGCGAGCGATGCACGGCTTGCGTGCATGAGCGTCGGTTTCTTATTGAAGAAGAAGAACGATTCGGTCGTGTGGCGGGGCCCCAAAAAAAACGCTATGATACGACAGTTCCTGGGTGACGTGCGTTGGGGAGAGCTGGATTATTTGGTTATTGATACACCACCAGGTGACGTGCGCCGATGATTGTTTTTAGATTTCGTTTGACTGACTGCGGCGTGTTTTTATATTTTAAGGGACATCTGATGAACACCTGTCGCTACTGGAGCATTTGAGTCCTGCCCGTGATCGCATTTCCGCTATCATCGTCACAACACCACAAGCTGTCGCCCTCATAGATGCGATGAAATGTCTCTCGTTCACGCGTGCTGTGAACCTGCCCGTCCTTGGAATTGTGGAGAATATGAGCGGGTACGTGTGCCCGTGCTGTGGGGAAGTCAGCAACGTGTTTTCGACAGGGGGAGGCCAAGAGATGGCACGTAAAGAGGGCGTACCTTTCTTGGGTGCATTGCCGGTTGACACGGAGTTGGTTGCGTTGCTTGACGCTGGCGAGGCTACGCGGGGAGAGGGATCTGGATCAGAAATTCCAGATGGAGAATTTGGGTTGGTTAAGCGATATCAGGGGACGCCGTCAGCCAGGCTCTTTGGTAACGTGGTTAGTACGCTACTCGGGACACTGCCTTGAAGGGAATGAGCATTGTACCGCTTACGCGAATATGTCCGCGTAGTCCGCGTACCGAACACGGACCGATCTGCCTCGTTGCCACTCTTTTCCACGCTCCTGCCAAAGTTGAACCAACGCTCTTCTCTCCAACCCTCTCACACTAGTCGTCCCCGTCCGCCGCTTCGCTTCTGTTATGCTTCCTTCTTCCCTCTGACATACCCATACCCCGCATTTATTTTCGTAGCGCCACGGACCAGACCCCATATATTGAAATTCTCAGCATTTTACGATGTACGATGACTCCCGTCACGAAATTACCCATCGCAAGACGCACTTCTTAGCACGTCTCTCTCCCACCAAACTGAGAGACGCGCGAAAGCGACAATCGCAAGGTTGGTGACTGCTACTCGGGTCACAAGTTGAGACTCAAGACCGTAACATAGCTAAGAGTGAACCCCTCAACCTCAGCACGGCAATGCCTATCATTGTTCAATCGCCAACACCTACGGATGAAGAGGGCGTGACGATCACGCTCCTACCCCAGTCCATTTCCAGACGGAAAGGCCGTTTAGAGCGGTGGATCGACGGCCAGCACGCGCACCCCGACGCGCACCTGAACGACGATATGATAGCGCAAGGATCTTCACAACGTCCCTACCCATATCTAGCTTATTCTAACACGCGTCGTGCACGCTCTGCCTCGTGCGGAGACGATTCTGGATCCATCTCCGAAAGTTTCGTCCTCGTGGACGGGAATGACGAGACCGGAGAGCCACGCCGAGAGGAGCTAAACGTATTTGAAGAGGTAGATATGCATCACGTGATAATAATGCATTAATATATCCTGACGTTGACCCTCACCCCGCAGGGTACTCCCCTTGGACTCGGCACACCCCCCACCACGCGTGGTCACACGTATTTGCTTCGGACTCCGCCGTCGCTCCGTGCTTTTCGTTTCTCTTTGAATTCTCTTCGCCCCGCTTCCCCTTCCCACCACGATTCCTCTCCTAGTCTCCACCACCATTCCACCTTGCAACGACCTCCATTTTCCATGGGCCGGCATGGTCGCGCAGTCAGCGACGGCTCCCTCGCTCCCACGCACTTACAGTACGATACCAATGAGACACCCCCCGCAGGCTACTCTAACTCATATGGCTCGTGGGCATTCAAACGCCCCAGCGTATTGGGGACTTTCACACCCTCCGATGCATCTGCCGATGAAGGGTCCGCGTCCCACTTGTCACCACCGCGTCCCAGCTTCTCATCGAGCCTCACTTTCTCCTCTGGAACTACAGGAGTGTCGACGGACCCATGTACTCCACATCTAGGGACCCCAAGTTCAGCGTCCTCTTCCCAACCCAAGGGCCCCCAACAATCCCTATGGTCTTTACCCCCCAATGCCTCCCACCTTCACGATACGCCGAATGCAGAGACATCTGTACATGTCAGGCCTGGAACCCTACGACTCCCTTTCTCGCTCAAGACTTCTGGGAAGACCTTCCGCCACGTTCCTAGCATGCTTCCCATGTCACGGGATAAGCGAAAGAAGAAACTTGTTGTGAGTGGCATAGCCAAAGATGACCAGTTACGTCTGGAAGCAGTCAGAAAGTGGTGTGAGGTCCGTCGGCCTCGCATTTTGAGCATGGGAAACACGCTGATCCATGTTGCGGTCTATAGTCATTCGGGGAAGTGAACCAAATCACCCGCATGCCCAACGGGGACCTCCATATTGATTTCCGAAAAGCTGAAGTCGCCGACACGGTGCGTCTTTCATATCCACCTTTCTTTCTTTAAGAAATGTCTCAAAGGGATACCGATGCAGGTGTGCCGCATCAATGCCCGAGTCCACATTGCCGGAGTTGGGAGCGTCTCACTATCCTGGTACTCTGGCAAAAAGCCATGACGTTTGGCCTGTCCCTTTTGATGAAGTCGGTTCGCGTCTCGCTTGATATGATATTATACTGACGTGCTGGTCTAGCGCCGTGCGGTGCACTTTCGATCCTGTTGTATTATTCCCATCACGATTATGAAACGACCTCTATGCCCTTATGACCACCCCACTACCCAAGACATGACCCGCGGCGAACACGTCATTCGACTCTTGTTTCTCGCACGTACGGCTCGACGCGACTTACCAGACTTATCTCTATGCGACGCGCAATTATGCTGTAACGAAACGCACACATTTCTCTTTCCCCCTGGACTGGTGTTTATACCGTAATGCGTCTGCATCCACCTGTTGTATATCCTAGCATTTTTGATACCCCCCCTCCCTCACCTACGCACGCCGAGTGTCGCACGTTGGCATCCTGACGAGAGGAAAAGCAGGTCTGTTCATTGGACATTGGACATATTCGATATCTGTTCTCATTTGCATGTATATTTCCATACTACATATTCTTTGGTGTATATCCGATGACGACAGTTTTCCATGAAAACGATTTGTTATTACGCCTTTTCGACCCCCGAATGGAAGTGAGTAGGGGTAGCTTGGTTCCTTAGTAGCGTGCTGATACTAGTATTGTCACAATCGCGAAGCGTCGAACGGTTTCCTAGTGAACCCAACACACCTGCATCAGATCACGTCAACCGATAAGTAAATCACCAAGAGGCAACCATGTCAACCTATGCTCATTCGTCGGGAAGCGAAGCGAGCTCGCCCCTCCCAGTATTGATCACTTGTCGCGTTGTTCCCGGGTAGCGGTTTTGAGGCGTACTCGCCATGAGAACACCGAATCGACCTCAGAAGCGGTTTGAAATCGGGCGCTAGCGAACAGGCGACCAGGGGGCGCATTGTTATTAGACTACGCGGCGTTTCTTGGAGGGCGATAATTCCATGGAAGGATTTCCACGGCGATTTCGGCGTGGTGGTGGTTGCACGCTGTATTATGTCACCCATTTCCCTTCCGGGTAACTTATTTCGGACGACCTTCTGTTCATCCGGAGGTCGGATCCGAGCTTGGATCCGAGGCGACGTAGTGCAGCATCGATATCACCCCACTAGATAACTTACTGATAGTTGAGTACTGTGTTGGAAAACGAGACAACAATTCGACCCCCCAACATATGGAGTGTCATCCATTCCAATCTCGAAAAAAACAAAACAAGTTCTGGTGAAATTCTGGTTGATTCGGGATTGAAATCGGAATTGGATCACATTCCGAAATGCCTGTCTACAGATGGCGACCCATCGGTGCCTCGACCACAAGCACTTTTGGTGATATATTACTTTTACGTTTGCATTGACCGACCCACATCTTTGAAAAGAAAACGCGGTCTCAGAATCCCCCTCGGTCCGCGGTATTCTAGTCTCTAAACCTCGGCGAGTGGCCCGACCGCATCGCCAGTGGGCTTCTCGTTCGAAATATTCTTCCGAGTGGATCCGCCGCGACCTTTCTTGTCCCCGTTGTTGCTCCGCGCAGACGTACCTCGAGCAGTCATTTACGGCTGGTTCGGGGTGTGTGCAGCAGCAAATGGGCAGAGAGCAAGTTTGCGCCTGCTGTCGATATGTGTAAGGCTATCGAGCCGAACCGAACTGGTGTTTGTGTGAATTCCGAAGACAGGCACTATATCGCGGGGCCGTCTTTGCTACCCCCCACCCCTTCTCTCCTCCGGAGTTCACCCAGGCTATCTGGTGTAGACTTTCTTCATCGTTTTCCGTAATAACTTACTCCGAAGCTCCCCGGTTCGGTTATGGGCACTGGCGCTTGGTGCACCCCATTCAGTCGTTCTTAAAGAATTCCGACTATATAATAATCCTTGTTCCCCTTTCCTTTCTATGCTTATCGATTAACGTAGATTTAAGGAGGCCGTGAAAGTAGCAATACATAGTTCACCAGAAGTTCGCTAGTAGTCCGGTTTTTGTATGGGTTCCTTCTCGAACCGAAGTTTTAGAAACACCACTGACCATATTAAATCCTGAGGTCCGAGGCACCGGTCATTTTATCTGTCTCGTAAGTCAGATGGAGTCCGATGTTTGGTTTGAGCTAGTTTCATACCCTGAATACCAGAGCAATACGTGTACTGGAGTTCACTACACACTACACAAAATGAACGTGTTTAAAAATGTCTTGTGACAGTACTGTCTGAATTCCAATACGAGAATTGTGGAATGCAGAGCGCCGCTCTCTAGGAATTTTTCTCTAAAATGATAGAAGGTGCGAGAGGGCTAGCACGGAAGGCATCAGTGTTTGTGGTCGAAAATGTAAATGAATAGTGGACGGGATATCATGTGAAATGCAAATTGGATGAGGTTTGAACAGGAGATATGGCTTCTTTTTCCAAAGAAGAGTTTGGGGAAAGAGGCGACCAAAGTTGAGTCCGCTTCACGGCTCACAACTGTGGCCCATGGGCAGGAGATATGGGCGTCAGATCAAAGACGGCGGGGGAAGACGTGCTTGCTCTGACAATAGGATCAACGGCGTTGGCCACGTCGAGACACGTTTCCCCGGTTTGATCCATGACGGCGCTCATGGAGACAGCTCCTCCTATATGTTTGAAGTGTCCCCTCCTGCGTGTCGCGTGCATACCAGGGACATTGTTTCCCCTACTTATCCTCGCTAGCGTGGAACGGTCGCCCAGGCCACGACGTTTTGGCAAGCCAAACCCGCGCTCGCTATATGTGCTCTGAGCCCGCGGGGGTTGTCCTGAGGGAGAAATGACGTGATGAGTTCCAAGGAACTGAGGTGTGGTAAGGGGGGCTGCAACTCGAAGATTGGCCTGCGTTTGTGTACGGATGTCAGGGTGCACGGCATCAGGATACCAAGTATATCCATTTCCAACCGACCCGAGATTGGTGTTACTCGGATGCTGTTGGCTTAGTCCAGCCATCATCACAGTTCCCCTGTCTCTTGCAAACGAAGGATGGTACTGTGGCGGGGGGTAGACAGCGTACATAGCCGTGGGCTGAGACAATATAGTTTCAGGGACCATCATAGGCGGATGTGTCGCTGAGTGAGTTCCTCCTCCGGCCTCAGGTGGATTTTGACGGGAACTAGTGCTTGCCATGTACTCGCCAAGTGCCTCAGGCGCATAAACTGGGATAAGACCTTGCTCACTTTCGATGAAACCAGTCGGTTGGAGAGGTGCTCGGCGCTCCGTTAAACCTAAGTCTGCGTGTTGCTGCCCAGTGGTAGGGATTGGAGGAAGTGGTAAAGGGTATACTGAATAGTGAGGCATTGGCTACAAATGGTCAGTGACTTATATAGGCGACTATCGAACTGGAGTCCAGACCTGATAAATGCTGTGGGGTAGGATGTGACGTCCCGTCTCGTTTGTGGAGACCACATGTGATGCCAAAGGGATTTGCGGGTATCTCGGTAAGATGTGGGGAGTAGGTGCATATGGATAAGGCATGTACCACGGCGTGGGTGCGTAGAACGCCGTGGGTGGAGGAGGGGGGTAGGTCATGGGGGGTATGGGGACGCTGGAAACAGTGGATGGTGGCTGCGAAGGAATCCCTTGCAAGCAGGGGTTTTCTGATAACTGGGCCTGCATATCCAGGTGACCAGAAGCTGTGCTATTTGGAGACCGAGAAAAAATCGCAGGTTCTTCACAGGGAGCTGGAATGGCTGGCCTAATGCCATTCTGTACATGAAAAAGACTATCGTTAGCTGGGGAACCCTCAGTCTTGGAACTGAATTGATGACGTGGACTAAATGGTCGCCCTTCGCTCGACCTGAAATGAGATTTTGATCCATGTGTTTTCTGTACCGCACTGTCACGAAGCTGGACGCGAATATATCGACCGTCGTAAATGCGATTGTGCTGTCGAAGACATGTCAGGGTCTGACCGGAGCTGAGAAATGAAACAACAATACCTCTGCCAAGACTGCTCTGGATGACGATTTATTGTTTTTGTACGTCACAAAAGCGAACGCCGACTTTCTGTGAGCTAGTGAAAAAGGGGACGTAAGATATAGGAAGCCTGCGGCAACATACCACCTACCTGGCCTCACAAGCTTCACCTCAACGATCTCTCCGTATTGTCCAAATATTCTCCTAAGTCTCTGTTCATCCCACGTGCAACGCCCGTGGACCTCGAGACCTCCCACGAATATAGTTGTCGTATCAAGTGCGTTGTGCGTATTGATATCGACGTTCTCGTTGTATAGCCTGGCAGGACGCCGTGGTCGCACGTCTGACCATTGAGGGGCGGGTGGGATGGTAAAACTATCATAAAAGTTCAATCCGCGGCCAACTCGGAGGTGTCCGTTCCCGGGACTCCTTGGAACGAATGGAGAGGCAAGATCGACGAAGGGTTCACTTGGGGCAGGAGCCGGGGATTGTGAATCCACACAATGGGATGGAATGTCCAAAGGGGGTCTTCGTGGTGGCAGATGCCTGGGAGTCAACGACAGGCCATGTCGGGAAGTGATGGGATTACTTACGTGGGTAACGATGTCAGGATCTCACTCTTGGAGTGTGTCAGACCATCAGACGCTACTTCCGACCACTCAAGTGGGTTAGACGCCTGAGATAAGGCCGCACTGGCACCAAACACCACCTCACCCTGTTCTGGAGTGGCGTCCTTTGTCTTTGGAGAGACATTGCCCAA
>QFDY01004564.1:0-13641 GCA_003315925.1 Lactarius sp. MG121
TCTGCAAACACAATGGCCGAACAACAGGTCCTGTTGGACTCTGGAGCAACCGACAACTTTATTTGTGTGGAACTGCTCAAATGAATGCATCTTGGGACAAGACCAGTCTCCACTCCCATCACTATATGGAATGTTGATGGTACTTACAACCGAGACAGCGCAATAACCCAGTACACTGATTTGGTGGTGCAGACTGGTGAGCGCACGAAGACACTTTGCTTCCTGGTTACCAACTTGGGAAAGGATGAAGCAATCCTGGGCTACCCCTGGTTCTCAGCCTTCGAGCCAGAGATAAAGTGGGGGAATGCCACGTTAAACGAGGAATTCCAACCAGTTGTAATCTCCAGCCTGAACCTCTAGAGCGATGCTATGCCCATAGAAGCAGCTATCAGGGCAATTGAAGCATATGGGCTCAATGAGGAGGTGTGGGAGCAGGTTGTGAACGAAGGACAAGAGCCCAGCATTGCCTTCCTGCGGAAAACCACCACAGCATCAGAACTGGCATAACAGGAGGTAGCGAAGAAGCAGGTTCAAACTTTTGAGGAGATGGCTCCTCCAGAATACTGGTCACATTGCAAGATGTTTAGCAAAGAAGCATCACATCACTTTCCCCCATCTCATGTATGGGATCATGCCATTGACTTACTCCCCAATGCCCCCACCACCCTTGACTGCAAGGTATATCCCTTGGCCACGAATGAAGGAGAGGCACTTACAGCCTTCTTAAATGAACAACTCAAGAAGGGGTATATTTGTCCCTCAAAATCAGCTTATGTGTCATCTTTCTTCTAAGAAAGACAGGAAGTTACGCCTGGTCCAAGACTACTAACACCTTAATGAACTCACCGTAAAAATCCACTACCCCCTCCCACTCATACCCTAACTTGTTGATCGCATTTAAACCGCATGACTGTACTCAAAGCTAGACATCTGTTGGGGGTACAACAATGTTCGTATTCAGGAGGGAGACAAGTGGAAGGCAGCATTCAAAACCAACCAGGGGCTATTCAAGCTGTGTGTCATGTTCTTTGGCCTCACAAACTCCCCTTCCACCTTTCAGACAATGATGGACACCATCTTCTGTGACCTCATCCTAACAAACGAAGTCATCATATATATGGATGACATCCTCATCGCTACCAACAATGACAAAGAGCATCACCAGGAAGTCCTCCACAAGGTATTATGACTCTGCAAGGAGCATGATGTCACGATCACGTGACACGTGACGTGGCTGATGACGCGACACGGAAGGATCTCGGGAAATTGACAGAACAAAGATGATTTGAAATGGTCTCTTGACGTGGCATTACATTTACTACAGAAAACCGTACCGAAAAACACCAGTCTGTATGATATATAAGGACGTAGAACTAGCAGTAGTTTTCCTTGTCTTAGTTTCGTTTTCAATCCAGCCAAGTTTGCTTCATCTCGGAGTAACAGCACATCCCTCTCATCTCGCACATTTTCCTTGACTAAGTGGAATACCTTAGTCTGACATCATCTCCATTCCGCCCTACACCTGGAGGTCGAGGTTCTCTCCCAAACTTCTTCCGATGAACCCTCGAACGTCCCGGCTGGGATGTAACAAAAACTAAGACCATTACCTGGACCCGCGCTGGTTGTGCGCGGTATCGAATCGAACTTGACACGGACAGTGAGGTCGACTTAGGACCTCTGCGGAGTCACTCTGGAGCAAGCGCAATCAACGCTGTTCACCCCTAAAGCATCACCCGACCGCGCGTTCATTGAACCCGCGTTAGACCCAACTGA
Organism: Lactarius sp. MG121; assembly: GCA_003315925.1. Lineage (NCBI taxonomy): Eukaryota > Fungi > Basidiomycota > Agaricomycetes > Russulales > Russulaceae > Lactarius > Lactarius sp. MG121. The sequence continues at coordinate 1,774 of QFDY01004564.1, forward strand.
TCTCACTGAAAGACGCGTCGTAGTACGCAGAACCACTCCTAGCATCAATCAGCTCTCGGGAGGCGGTAGTTTCTGGGAAGGAACCCGTGGTTACAGACTCATCGCCGGAAACCGACAGGCTATAGACGTTGAGTTCTTTGAGGCAGAAGACACCTGGTACGAAATCTACGGCGAAGCAAGAGACTGGTACACCCACAACTCTAGCCGCATCGAAAATCCTTCATTGTGGGGGTTACAGACTCTAGGACATACTACAAACGATCCTCATACTTGGAGGACGTACGACGCTAAGGACTCTAGCTCGTCGTCAGACTCAGAATCCCGGAAAGGGAAAAGACATACTCACTCAACTGTTCTCCCTCCCGCACTCCCGATCCTCCCCTATCATTCCACTCCACCTACTATGACTATGAAACCTGCTATGGAGACCGGCGCGCTGAAAGGACAACCGCCGAAAGAATTTTCAGGCGACAGACAAAAGAGTGTCCAGTTCTTACGCGAATTCTATCAGTTTAAACGTGTCAATAGGAGCCACGAGCTCATGGTCATCCCTTACTCCCGCGTAGGCCTGGCTCTCTCATACATCAGAGGGCCAACAGTCGACGACTGGGCAGACAAAGTTAGCTGGGATCTTGACAGAAGTATAACGACACTCGTACCTAAACTGAACGAAACCGACGAATCCCTCTGGGTCACATTCGAAAATGCCTTTAAGGACGCCTGGACAGATACTCTGAGCAAGCAAAATGCGCACCAACAGTTAATCTCACTCTCCATGAAAAACAACGACGTGGACTCTTATATCGCCACGTTTGAACGACTTGCTACTGCTGCCAACTGGGATCTTGACACCAGTGGCACGCTCGAGTTCTTCAGGCGGGGTCTGAGAAAAGGGCTCCTGATTGGATGTCTCCGATGCCCGAAGATGCCGAAAACGATGAAAGAATGGCAGGAGGCTGCCAGAGAAGAGTCTCAGCGGTTCAGGACCATCACTAATGCCATCGCTCAGATTAACGGAGGGAAGGGAGTTCCGCAGACAGGGCCTACGCAGACTGCTAAGCCAACGCGGTCTACGAATAACAGTCAGGTGGTCCCCATGGACGTGGACAACGTCCAGACTGGTGGGAATAAACCAGCCTGGCAGCGAAAATGCACTCCAGAAGAGAAAGAAAAGTGCCAGAAAGAAGGGCGTTGCTTCCGCTGTATGGCCCAGGGACATCTGTTGAACAAGTGTCCTAAGAAGAGTCTGAAGATCAATAACGTAGCTACGGAGGAAAAGAAAGAGGAAGACAACAAGGCTCCTACCGTGACCAATGCGTAGAACGTACTCTTGAAGCTTGGTTCATCGGAAAGACATGAACTCATCTCCACTCTCCTCCTAGATACTTCTACCGACAACGCAGAAGAAATCAACACGTTACAGAGCGTCAGAGGGAATTCACTTACCTTCCTGGCAAAAGTCTTAGGCACGAATCAGGAAATCTGTGTTCTATTAGACACGGGGGCCTCGGGAAACTTCATTGACGTCACGGCCGTCCGACTCTTCGGATTCGTCACTACCCCGATCGAACAGATCAATATTCGCAATGCAGACGGAACTGATAACACCAGTGGGGCGTTGAAGCAGCAATGCCTCCTCACGCTGGAGGATGGAGAAGACAAACAGACACTCACATTCTTCATCACTAACCTCGGATCCTGTCATGTCATACTTGGGCTACCATGGTTCGAGCAGCGCAAACCCATTATCGAATGGGGAAAGCGCACCTATGAAGGGGGCCCATTCACCTTCAGTCAGGGAGGAGTGCAGATCAATGAAACTATCGCCCAGAAGATGGCTATCGCGGCAGGAAGTGGAGCGGACGAAGAAATGAAACTCCCCGATGCCTATTCAGAATACGCCGTGGTCTTCTCGGAAGAAGCTGCGCAGAGATTCCCACCGGAAAGGAAGGATGACCACGCAATCCTGCTAAAAGAAGGGGCTCCTACTAGCTTAGGCACCAAATTGTATCCCATGAACCCCAATGAATTGGAGCATCTTCGCGTTTTCCTGACCGAACACTTAAGTAAAGGGTACATCCGAGAATCTAAGTCCCCGTATGCGTCTCCCATCTTCTTCATCAAAAAGAAGGATGGAAAATTAAGACCGGTGCAAGACTACAAAGCACTGAACGCATGGACAATATGGGATGAATACCCCCTCCCTCTCATCGAAGGGATCTTAACTTCGCTAGGGAATAAAAACCTCTTTACAAAATTCGACATACGTTGGGGGTACAATAACATCTGAATTAAGGAAGGAGACCAGTGGAAGGCGGCCTTCAAAACACCGCTAGGGCTCTTTGAACCACTAGTAATGTTCTTCGGCCTGACAAATTCGCCTGCCACATTCAGTCGAGCGATGAATCAGATGTTATGACCTCTACTGGACCAGTACCCTGGGGAACTCTATGTCTATATGGACGATGTCCTGATTGCCACAGAAAACAATCTAGAGCGCCACCGCCAGATTGTAAGTGCAGTACTACAGATCTTCCAGATGGAAAGTTACTTCCTAAAGCTGAGCAAATGCGCTTTCGAAGTGCGAGAGATTGATTACCTCGGGATGACTATCAAACAGGGCCTTATCCGGATGGGAAACGATAAAGTCTCTGGACTACGAGATTGGCCGCGGGAACTGACAACCGTCAAGCAGGTCAGATCCACTCTGGGGGTCCTGAACTACCAAAGGCCCTTTATCAGAGATTTCGCTAGTATAGCGCGGCCATTGAACAACTTATTGAAGAAAGACACCCCATTCGTCTGGACTTCCGACCATACAGCTGCCCTATCCAAGTTACTCGATATAGCTACGAGTTGACCCGCACTAAGGCAACCAGACCCTAGATCTCCTTACAAATTGCAAACCGACGCTTCGGCTTACGCTAGTGGGGCAATACTGACCCAAAAAGACAGATGGGGGAAATCTCAGGTCATCGGATACCTATCCCGCACATTTTCAGACGCTGAAAAGAATTACGACGTATACAATAGAGAATTCTTGGCACTTATTAGGGGGCTCGAACATTGGAGACATCTTCTCGTTGGGGGACCATTCCTGGTAACCGTCTATGTCGACCACGCAAATCTACTGTATTACAAACACCCCCAGAAGATCAGTCGAAGAGTGGCCCGACTCGTTAACGTGCTGGCAGACTATAACCTTAAACTAGTCCACTGACCCGGACATCTGCTGCAAGCAGATCCCCTGTCCAGACATCCCGGCTTCAATCCGGACGACTCCGCAGACAATGCGGAAGTCATAGTGTTACCACCAGATCTCTTTGTCATGGCAATTGCCATATCCACCCTGGACGACCGCGCCCGCGCAGCACAAAGAACCCGCGGAGAGCAACTGCAACTGCTTGCCAACAAGTTCACCCTCATCCAGGAAGACAACCTATTCTTCCGCGATTCCCGACTGGTCATTGTGGACGATGACGATCTTAGGAGGGGGGTGATTTCATCATTCCACGACCTACCCTCAGCTGGACATCTAGGAATCGCGAAGACAATGGACGCCCTACAGCACCACTATTGGTGGCCCAAGATGAAAGAGGACGTAACCGAATATGTCAAAGGATGCCTCATCTGCCAGGCAAATAAAAATATGCCTGGAAGAGTAAAAGTCCCGATCTATCCGATCTCCCACCCCGAACCTCGCCAACCGTTTCAGATAATCGCAATGGATTTTATCACTAAATTACTGAGATCGAAAGGTTACGATACGATCCTCACCGTCACGGACCAGGGCTGCATGAAGTGTAGCATCTTCATCGCATGCAACAAGGCCGTCGACACTCTAGGCGTTGCTAAGTTGTACTTGGACCGAGTCCTCCCACACTACAGGCTTCCTACTAAAGTGATCTCGGATCGCAACCCACGTTTTACCGCAAAAGTGTTCAGAGAAATCATGAAAGCTCTGAAAATCGAACAAAATATCAGCACCGCCTACCACCCACAGACTGACAGGCAATCTGAACGAACCAATCAACGTTTAGAGCAATACCTCCGAATCTTCGGCAATCACCGTGGGGACTGGGCAAAGTGGTTGTCCATCGCGCAGTATACCCTCAATGCCTGGAAGTCGGAAACCACAAAGAAAACCTTCTCTTCAGGTTCGTCCCTCGAGTCCACCAACCTGTAAACACCAAAACAAACGCCGAAGAAGCCACGAAGCGACTGCAGACACTCGCGGAAGTCCGCGCAGAAGCACATGAAGCCATGAAGAAGTCGCAGGAATCTTGGATTGTTACGTCCAAATTCGAGGGTTTCCGAAAAGGGCAGAAGGTTTGGCTAGAGGCGAAGCACTTAAAAACCTCGCATCCCACAGCCAAGCTGGCCCCGAAGCGTTACAGGCCCTTCATCATCGCTGACGAAGTCTCAAAGACGTCCTATCAGCTAACACTCCCGAAACACTGGAAAGTTCACAACGTGTTTCACGCGTTGCTTCTCATGCCCTATATGGAAACCCCACTTAACGGAAAGACCTTCGAAGAACCATTACCCGAAATAGTCGACGGAGAGGAAATGTGGGAAGTTGAAGAAATCTGGGGCGAATGAAAGGTGGGCCGCAGACGAACGACGCAATACCTGGTCCATTGGAAGGGATATTCAGATGCTCATGACAGCTGGGAACCGGAGTCTGGGGTCCATGCCCCCAACCTCGTGCGAGAATATAAGGAGCGCACTGCGGGGTTGGAGATCAACAACTTAGCGATGGATCCCTTTGGTTATGGAGCCCGTCACCCTCCTCAGCATTACCTCGTACAACACTGGGAACTCTCGGCAACGACTGCTGACTTTATAGAGCGGCAGGTAGAGGCATGGGCTTGGGTAGCCAACGATCACGACGCCAGGGCAGATACCCCCTGCACTAGAGACGATTCTTTCGGCTACGCTACATACAGAGAGCCTGACGGACGCTGGCGGCGTCATTCTAGGGCTCGTGCTAATCGAAGAGAAAGACTGCAACGGGATAAAGTCGAGGAGCTCGTGGCGGCATGCATTCGCGACCATGGAATCTACCCTGATGACGTCCCCCCGCCTATTATCTACCCCGAAGTAACTCCTTCACCCATCGCTCCACTCGCAGCCCTACCTACCGGTCCTTCTGTCGGCGCCTCGGCGTCGGGCACGGAGTCGTCGGCTGCCGTTTCCACCTTTGTAACACCTTCTAACACCGGCCATATGGAAGGGAACCCCGACCTCCACCCCGCCTTCACTCCGGGACCCGACCACCTGGGCCTCGGATGGCATGTCGTTAGACGCAACAAACCATACGCCTTCGAGATCCCCTATGAAGACAGGTCGTGAGGACCCATACCATTCATCCGATTTGTAATTAACCAGCGTGAACAACCAGTCATCCTCGGGACAGAAGGGAAAGGGAAACCCCAATACTACAAACCCCTACACGCTCTGGCCATGCCACCCCGTCTGGAGGCCGGGACACCGGCCAGACACTCCCTCGCCCTCTTCTCGGAAGGACACCCGGCGCGGAATGAAGTAGACCGCGCTCTCGCTCTAAGCGCGGATCCAGGGGCGGCGGGAGATGTACACCGTTTCCGCCTATTGATGCGCCGGAAGCAAGATCTATTTGCCTGGATGCGCGATTTGGACATCGCGTGGAACGACTGGTTGGCAGAGGCCGAGGGGATAGATGCGAGGTTGAGGGCTTCCAATATCACTTCCAGAATTTACCCATTCCTTCCCCAACCGCTGCCGCGAGGATTGGATGTCTACCACGTCGACGAATCGAACTCTAACGACCGTAGGTTCTGCGCTCATCTAGACCACTTGGAGGGCCTAGCACCCCTGCCAGTCCCCGCTCGACCACCGATACCGGTGCCAGGTTGAGACCCGCGTGTAGAGCGGCCCTCGTTGCACGACGAAGAGCCGAGGAGCTCGATATGTTTGTATTGCAGCGAGGGTCACTCCGCGCGTCGTTGCCCCTGCCCTCATGTCTTGTGTGGTGAGCATTCGACCTGGTGCAATGTTCCGGTACACCATCCGGGGTTCAACGGACCATGCCCCGCTCGCACTATACACTCACCCAGACCAGAACCCTACGACCGACTCAACCCCGAGCGAATTAGGCGCCTCACAGCAGCTGCAAGCGATGGAACGCACCAGTCTGGAGAGGGGGTAGTGTCACGATCATGTGACACGTGACGTGGCTGATGACGCGACACGGAAGGATCTTGGGAAATTGACAGAACAAAGATGATTCGAAATGGTCTCTTGACGTGGCATTACATTTACTACAGAAAACCGTACCGAAAAACACCAGTCTGTATGATATATAAGAACGTAGAACTAGCAGTAGTTTTCCTTGTCTTAGTTTCATTTTCAATCCAGCCAAGTTTGCTTCATCTCGGAGTAACAGTGCATCCCTCTCGTCTCGCACATTTTCCTTGACTAAGTGGAATACCTTAGTCTGACATCATCTCCATTCCGCCCTACGCCCGCAGGTCGAGGTTCTCTCCCGAACTTCTTCCAACGAACCCTCGAACGTCCTGGCTGGGACGTAACACATGACCTCTTTGTGAAACCAGAGAAGTGCGAGTTTGAGGTCCATGAAATGGAGTACCTCAGCCTCATCATTGGCCATGGGCAGTTACAAATGGATCCTGTCAAAGTCTGGGGAATTCGGGAATGGCAACCCCTGAAAAGTATTAAGGAAGTTCATGCATTCCTAGGGTTTTGCAACTTCTATCAAAGATTCATAGGAGGGTTTTCGCAACTTGCCCGACCTCTCCACAACCTCACAAAGAAAGATGTCCAGTGGCATTGGGGTGACACACAACCAGAATGCCTTTGAAGATATTAAAAGGTGCATATGTGAAGAACCAGTGCTCCTATTCCCAGACCTCACAAAACCATTCAAATTAGAGGTCAACGCATCAAACGTTGCAGTAGGAGCAGTATTGAATCAACTTGGCTCCGACCAGAAGTTACACCCCATAGCATTCCATGCCGAATCATTCACCTTGGCAGAACAGAATTACAACATCTATGACCAGGAGTTGTTGGCAGTGGTCAAAGTGCTGCAAGCATGGATAACATACCTTGTAGGATCCTGCCACAAAATCATCATCCACACCAACCATGCCAACCTTTAATACTGGAAAGAACCCCAAAAGATCAACTGAAGAATTGCACACAAGTTCCTGGAGCTGTCAGAATACAATTTCATCCTGAGGCACATGGCAAGAACGAAGAACATGCATGCAGACGCCCTGTCCAGGCAGTCAGACTATGAAACCAGTGAAGGGGATAACACTGACGTCGTTGTCCTACCAGCTGAATGATTCATCCGAGCCACCCAAATGTCAATATGTGATATGGACACCTGGTCCTGGGTGGCTCAGAATGCTGGTAAGGAAGAAGTGGCACAATGGGCCAAACACCACAACCTCAAACTACACAATGGGCTGTGGTGGAAAGACAAGGCATTAGTCGTTGTCAGGGACAACAATCTTAAGTGGGGGGTAATCACTTTCTTTCATGACTCTCCAAGTATGGGCTACCCTGGAATTGCCAATACACATGAACTAGTACAACATGACTACTGGTGGCCCACTATATGAGAAGATGTTGAAGAATATGTGAAGGGATGTGCCATATGTCAAGCCAATAAAATCAACCCTCACCAACAGAAACCCCACCTATTCCCCATAACTACAGACCCAGAAGCAGAACCATTTGAAGTCGTCACCATGGACTTCATTACCAAATTGCCCCCATCCCAAGGATTTGACTCCATCCTCACAGTCACTGATCATGACTGCTTGAAAGCCACAATCTTCATACCCTGCAACAAAACTATTACTGCTGAAGGAGTAGCTCAGCTGTACCTCCAACATGTTTACCCACACTGTGGGATACCACACAAACTCATCACTGACCGAGACCCACAATTCATGTCTGCATTTATGAAGGGACTGTGCAGTACACTCAGAATATGACAGAATATCTCCTCCATGTATCACCCTCAAATGGATGGTCAGTCAGAGCGTATGAATCAGTGGTTGGAGCAATACTTGTGTCATTGGAGCAATATACAGCAGGACAATTGGGCAGAGGCCCTTCCAGTGGTGCAATTCACACACAACTCATGGCCAAACACCACAACAAAGCACTCCCCATTCTCACTCATCATGGGATGGGAACTGCAAACCACATGGGTGTCAAAACCCACCCCAGCCCCATCAGTTGACCAGCAGTTGGACAAGATGACCATAAGACAACAGCACATGCAAGACTGCATTAAGCATGCGCAAAACCTCATGGCCAAGAAAGGGAGAAGTCGCTTCATCCCTTATGCCAAAGGGGCCCAGGTCTGGCTAGAAGGGATGAACCTGAGAACCTTCTACCCCACAGCAAAACTAGCTCCCAAATGTCATGGTCCATTCTGAATCAAGAAGATCTTGTCGGCAGTGACATACAAATTGGAGCTACTGACCATGTGGAAGATACACCTGGTATTCCATGCAAACCTCCTAACACCATATAAGGAGATGGAGCTGCATGGAGAAAACTTCCCATGTCCTCCCCCTGAACTTGTGGATGGAGAAGAAGAATTTGAAGTGGAGCAGGTCGTGGGATCTCGGCTCCATGGACAAGGGCACAAGCTCCAATTCCTGGTTAAGTGGAAGGGTTTTCCCATGAGCAATAGTTCATGGGAACCAGCTGACAATGTCAAACATGTGCCTGATGTAATCGCCAACTTCTATCACCGCTATCCAATGGCTGATGGAGCAGGGCAAAAGCTATAAAGATGAGTGACCATGGAATGAACAAACCCCAACACAAACCATGACCACCCCTTCTAACACCACTTCTGCTAGTGACCGACCTCGCCCCCCATCTGCCATCATCCTAGAATGACTTACCATCCCCTCTCAATCCGAAGGGATTCCAACCCCATTCATATCCTGAACCCCTTACTCAGTCGTCCCCTCACAACCCCCAACCCCCATTCTAGCCATTGCACTCAACGTCTCCCCCACTAGTCCCACACCTCCACCATCCTCTCCACCACCACTTGAGCCCACAGTAGCCCCCCTTCTGGAAGCACCCCCAGGCATCACACCAGTTGTTCCGCTGTCATGCCTTGCATCTGCACTACCCCATCCTTATTCACTAACACCCACTGCACCCCCTCGTCAATTACAACCTGATCCTTGGCTGGCATCATTAGATGATGACAAGGAACCAGTCAACGAGGGGGACGATGAGGAGTCAGATAACCCTGGACTTCCATTCTTCCTTAACACCCCAGACACCCCATTCTTCTTCCCCCTTATGATCCCGCTGGAGGATGATGTCACGAAAGTCCAGGCAAAGTATATTTACTACCACCGTGACTATCAGGAGGTTATCGGAACCCAGGGAAGGGGGAAACCCTGTTACTGTCAGGAAGTTTATCTGTTGATGCCACGCCCTACTGCTATGCACCCCACCATCTCCCCCCACCAGCTTGTGGTCTTTAGTCTGCAGGACCCACATGCCATCACTATCAACAAGGTGCTAAGTGAACTCAGAAACCCCTGCTTGTCTGTGGAGGTTGCGAGGTTGTGACAGTGCCTCAGGGATGGAATTGCCTTGGACATGCAAAGGGCAGATCTCTGCTGGCTTGAGCAGGAAGTGACTTGTGACCAATTCCATTTGGATGCTGATTTGCAGGGGGTTACGAAGCGTATGCAATATGCCGGTGCCATCCCCCTCATCACTGACAAGTTTGTCAAGCTCACCACATGCCCTGTATGACCCCATCACTACTTCCCTGACTGTTACGTTTTGTTCTCGGACTGCCTGGCCCAGTTGTGAACTCTGACGTGTTCATGATGACCTGACATGTCAGCAGTAATGTGTCATGGACTTCAGATCTCGTTGCCTCGTGTTCCACTGACTGATAGCCCCTATTGTTGTACGTGATGTGGATTACTATGCTGACTGATGCCTCCCATTGTTCTACATGTACGACATTATGATACGGATGACTGATTCCTAGGACTGCTGTACTAGGGTTCGCTCTACTTACACTATTGGCTACTTACATGTTCGAGTGGAGCTAGAACTGGTTCCCTTACGTGTATTTAAGCTCTCAGTAGTACAGGCCAGGATCCCCATCTTGGTCTTCTTCAAATACCACTCTCATCCTCTCATCTATACAAGGGCCCAGTGTCCCTTAGTGAACTAGCTCCAGTATATCCCTGAAAGACCAAGGGGATCCCCATAACCTTCTTCCCCATTCCAACTCCTCATGGATGGTGGATAGCCCGACCGTGACTTACCCTCCCGATACCACGTGTCATCTTGTCTTTGAATATCTCAACTCCTGTACCACCAGGCCCTTCAAGTGTTACTACATCCTCGACAATCCTCGCTGGAGATATGTTCGAGCAGTTAGGACTCCCCCACTCAATATCCCATTAGGTTTTCCCCTTTACACGTACCGAGACTCTACTGGCACCTATTGCAGGCATCCAGCTGTCTTCCCTGAAGACTCCGTGAATCATCGATACTACCCTTGAGGGAACCCACATCATGCAAGTGCCTAAGTCAGGCAAACATCCATGGTAGACATTACACTGACCTCCCTCTGGTGCCACAAGCTGGGGGACCCCTTGAGATGCCATGGTTGGTGGATGGTCCCAGCCAGACTCAGAAACAGCACAAGTGTTATCTGTGTAAGAAGCAGGGGCACAAGATGAGTGAGTGTCCCAACAAACCCCCATCTGGCATATGCATGTGGTGTGCGAGTTGGGCCCATGCATCTGAGAATTGTCTCATCCACCAACTCACACCCATCACACCCGCATTCGAGGAGCCCTCTGAGTGCCCCTGCTGGTGTGGGAAGTGCTTGAGGTTCAACATGCAGCACGATGAGATCAAGTGCCTGCAATACAAGGCCTGCCAACAATGTGGAGAGCAGGGAAGATACTTGTTCCTTTGACGCCATGTGTGCCTGGTGGATGCCCAGGACAATGAGGCTAATGACCCCAGTGCTGACATGTACAATTATGTCAGCAGTGACTGAAGTTGTGGTGAGTTCAGGTCTAACAGGGGGGTAATGTTATGATTTTTGTTACAATGAGACGTGAATGGACTCTTACTATATGGTTATTACTATGATAGTAAGATGGAATTAGTCATGGACATTCATCAGTCAGCAAAGTCATAGTAGCATGTGATAGCTATTATGACTCATTACTAGGATAGCTGTAGTAGGGTTCGAGCTACTTATGCTAGAAGACTTTGGACTTCACAGAGGAGCTTTAAAGCTACCTCTTACATGTATAAATAGTGGACTGTGAAGACCAAGACATGCCATCTTGGTCTTCTTCAAAATACTACTTCTCTCTATTTGCACTTTGGGCCTTTGTGCCTTGTCTTGTCATTACCTTGACCTTTGAGTCTAAGGATAAGCTCTGGCCTTCCTATACTTGGTGGCTGCTATTGTCTTTGTCACTCAAGCGTTCAAGGTTGTCACGATTTCCCTTATTCTTCTCTTGGATGCCCTCATTCCTTGTTTCTCATTCCTGTGCCCCACCTTGATACGCCCATAACTCCTTATGCACCCAACCATTTCTGATGATCTCTTCGCTGCACGATACGTCTTTACACCCCCTTCCTTGTATATCTAAGTTCACGGCGCTTCGGTCTCAGCTGACTCGCACATGACCCCGCGCAATCACCATGCTTCTTACTATAGTTATGCCTTTGTTCTACTTTTACTCAGAACCTATATATCACGCCATATGTTTGTTGCATACAAACATCCTGTACTAGTATATAAGTCACACGCTACCTAGCTTGTAC
>QFDY01004570.1:0-49852 GCA_003315925.1 Lactarius sp. MG121
CCACCCCCGAGGGAACCCACGTCATAACAGTGCCTAAGTCAGGCAAACGTCCGTGGTAGACGTTACAAGACAAGCCCTCACACCACCCACTCAGTTGTCCCCAGAAGCCTCTGCTACAGCATCGCTTCAAGTCCTTGAGGAGCCGCGTTCATGCCCCTCATCTCCTACACCCTCTTCAGCACTCTCCTCCTCCCCGACAGTCGGGCATCTCTCTGCAGCTTCATCCGCAACTCTCGTTAACGACGAGTGGTACGAAGGCTTTCAAGTAGAAGGACCCCCCCATACCACCGCCGAATCCATAGTCCAAGCTCTCTACTTCTTCCCTGGTGTGCGACAAATACTTGAAAACGAATATCCTGGGACTACGTCAATCCCTGGAACCGAATTCACAGTCGCAGACCTCATCCTCTTCGCCGAGGAAATAGTCCCCGCGCTCTCTCGCCCCCCGTCCCCGATCCATGAAGACCGTGGCTCCGAAAGGCAAAGCCAAAGCTCGTCTAGCTCAGGCTCAGTATCCTCGAGGAGTTCACTCGAAATTCGCCCTCCCTCCCCTCTCTAGACAAGAGAAGGAATATGCCGGGCGAATACAAGATTGGGACGAGCTTCATCCTGACGAGCAACTAGCACTCTTACAGGATTTCAGGGAGGCCCAATATCAGGCGGACAAAAAGAAAAGAGAAGAAGAATTGGAAAAAATGTCGGCGTCTTCGTCATCCTCATCACACACCGTACAGCCGGACCCCGCTCCGGCCCCTGCACCAACAGTACCACCTCCCCCTCCCACCATCCAAGACTGTATCAACCTCATAAATCAACTCGGTCTGGCTATGGGCCACCTCGCGCAACAGGTCTCAGACCTAACACAACAGGTGGCCACCACCCAGGCTAAGCCCAAAAAGGTCGGAGGCAAGGATATAGTGGCCCGCCCCAAAGCATGGGACGGAAAGGGCAACTCTACAGACGCCCGCCACTTCCTCGCCGCCTTCCACAACTGGGCTTCCTCACAAGGAGACGCTCTCAACACATGGGAGCCTATCCTTCAATCCTGGATGCCGATAGAGGAAAGGTGGATCGCCGCCACCTTGAACTTGATGGAAGGAGAAGCCAAAACCTGGGCTCTGCCCTACCTCGAGGCGGCCAATCAAGGCTCATTCCCCTTTGTGGGAATTTATGATAATTTTGTAAAAGAATTCAACCGCCGCTTCTCCCCGATGGACGTACGCGACATCGCTCGGGAGGAGCTCAAAAAGACTAGACAAGGGAAGAGGTCCGTTGCCGAGTATACATCAATCTTCGAGCAGTACAGCGGACAGACTGGATGGTCGAAAGCCAACCTCCGCGACCGCTTCTACACCGGTCTCAATGACGAGATTAAGGACATTCTCGCCACGACCGAGAGGAAGCAAGACACATTTGACGACCTCAAGGCTATGGCCACCCTCATCGACCAACGCCTCCGTGTTACGCTCCAGCGGGCGTACCTTCCGGAGTTCGGCACTCGACGGGAAACTTGGGGGTTCTTGCGGTATCACGGTGGCGACCAAGACTTCGACTGGTCTATCTTCCGGTCGGATTCTCGAGATCTTGGAGTTTGCTGAGTTCTTCTAAGGTTTGGACAATACCGTAGGCGATAACGGCGAGGATATGCGTAACGCGAATGGCAAAGAAGAAGAGGAGAACGTGCTCAAGCAAAGGAGACAGGATCGGAGAGGGGATAACTATACAGGGGCTGCCTGTATCTGCTTCGGTCTACTTGTAGGCTGGTAGAATACAAGAAGTCAAGCTGAGGGATATCAGCGAGACTGGGGTGCTACTTATACACTTCCAAGGAGCTTTCAAGCTCAGCTTGGAGTCCGAAACCTAGTACGTATCGTCCAATCGTAAGTAAAACAACACGAGTCAGGGGCATACAGTCACAAGGTCAACAATGAGGCAAGGGTGAAACGGGGTCAGAAGTCCATCAATCAGTGGCTGAAACATACAACTCCTGGGCGCATCAAGCCACAGGCACAATCAGACAATCCATCAGAAACTAGGAACCATACAGTCCATGAGGCAGATCCAATCACGATCCAGGCACGAGCTCATCTGGATCCTTCTGGTGCGGGTCTAGACCAGGTCACGTGCCAGGGTCACGTGACGGGTGCTTGACATCTTCTTCGGCTATTCCCAGGGCGCTTGCCAGCCTGGGTCACGCTCGTAATGTAAGATGTTTCCAGGGTCGGTACCTTCACTTCTAGCGGCTGCAACCCATTCGGCGCGGTACTGCTCGGCCGTGCTGCACGAGTCTGCACTGGTTGCGCGGGGTTCAGGGCGAAATGTAACACTCCGCCAGTGCCGCGCGGAAAAGTCTGGAAAGACTAATCCGCCCGCATCTCACGACCCGGACGCCATGCAAGTTGACGCCACGCGTCAACAAAGTCAGCAAGGCAACAAAGGGAAAGATGAGTTCTTTAAGAACCAAGCGGAGTACCGAAAATGGATGCAGGGGAAGTGTTACGGTTGCGGGTCGAAAGACCACACAAAAAAGGACGGAAACCACGAGCGGGACATCTGCAACTGGTGCCAGAAAGCTGGTCACCGTGCCCCCGTTTGCATGATCAAAAAGATGGGGAAACCTGCCAAAGCAAAAGCCGCGGCTACGACGGAATCCTCAGCCCCGCCGTCCTCATCCAACTCATCCAGCACGGTGGCAGCAGCCACCTCCTCTACTACCTCTCAGCCAAAGATGTCACAGGCAGACGTGGCAAAATTAATGGAGATGGTGAAAAAAGCAGCAAGAGACCATTGAGGCTCTCAAAGCGGCTTTTTAGATAAGGGGTCGCGTGTAGCTGCGACCGGCCCCTCAAATACAGACTTTGACTCGGCATCCTGTTCTTGTAATATATGTCTTAGGACTCGCCTTGTTTCGGACTCAAATTCTGTAATTCCTACGCACCCAAAGAATGCCTGTAAGTTAGATAGTAGTGTTGCTTCAGTTTCATCGTCTTCTGTTTCTACATCTACATCTGCCTCCAAGATGAACTTTATTTCTAGTTCCTACTCTGAAATAGCTCCTCAGCCTGTCTTAAGGACATCGGCTTTGAGTGTAGCCGTGCCGCAAGTGATGAATTCTGATGCAGCACTTTCTTCTTCATTTATTATTCCTGAAACAAAAGAAAAGAAATCACATTTTCATATTAGTGTCTATTTATCCGGACGTCATCGTACTGTAAAAGTAGCAGCAATGGTAGATTCCGGAGCAACCTCGTTGTTCCTGGACAAAAAGTATGCTGACCACCATAAGATGTTGCAGATTCCTCTTGAGAGTCCAATCCTCCTATATAACATAGACGGGACTCCCAACGAAGCCGGTAGTATCACCCACGAAGTTCGACTTAAACTCAAAGTTGGTCCCACCGAAGAGACATACGACTTCTACGTCACTTCGTTAGGGCCAGAAAAAGTCATTTTAGGGTTACCTTGGCTAAGGAATCAGAATCCGCACATAGATTGGCAGGAAGGCACAATGCGTCTCAACTCCGCTGCTGAAATAGCGCCAGAGGAGCATGAGATAGAGGTGACGCGCATTATGGCGAACCGAATGGAACGCCGCCGTCTCCTTGCGGAGAAAGTGTTGGACACGGTCCATGACGAAGTCTTCTGTCTAGCAGGCTTTACGTACTCTCAGCAGATCGCCGAGAAAGCCATTAATGCTAAACCGAAGAAGACATTCGAGGAAATGGTACCCCCACACTATCGAGACTTCGCAAAAGTATTCTCCAAAGAGGAATCCCAAAGGCTCCCTGAGCATCAACCATGGGATCACGCCATAGACTTGGAACCTGATGCAGTCAAGCATTGGAAAGTCAAAACGTATCCCATGTTGCCCGCAGAACAAGTGGAATTAGATAAGTTCCTGGACAAACACATTGGTAAAGGATATCTGGTCCCGTCTAAGTCTCCGATGGCATCACCAGTATTCTTCATCAAAAAGAAAGACGGAAAACTTTGTCTTGTCCAGGATTATCGGCGTCTTAACAAAATAACCATTAAGAACCGATACCCACTTCCACTTGCGGCCGACATTATAAATCGGTTGAAAGGAGCGGAATACTTCACCAAGTTCGACGTCAGATGGGGCTATCACAATATTTGAATCCGAGAAGGAGACGAATGGAAGGGTGCTATTGTCACAAACCGAGGGCTGTATGAACCAAAAGTCATGTATTTCGGTGTCGCGGTCGGGCCCCATGGACTTACGATACGAGATTGAGAGGTGATTCGGACTCTTACTACACGGTTATGACTACGGTAGTAAGGAGGCATTAGTCATGGACATTGATCATCAGTCAGCAGGAGTTGTACTAGCATGTGATAGTTAGTATGACTCATTACTAGGATAGCTGTAGTAGGGTTCAAGCTACTTACGCTACTGGATACGACTCGAAGAGGAGCTTTAAAGCTACCTCTAGAATATGTATAAATAGTGGCTCGTGAAGACCAAGAAGAGCATCTTGGTCTTCTTCGGAATACCACTTCCTTTACTCGGAACTCATCTCGTGGCCTTCGTGCCTTCGAACTCCATCATACTCCTGACCTTCGTGTCTAGGACACTGGCCCTCTCAAGTCGTCAACTCAGAGTTGCCTTCGTACTACTCGGACGAGTACTGTGGATCGCCTTGGTTGTATTCTACGGAATTACTGAAACTCTGAAAGGAGCATACAAATCTGCTAAGTCGTGAATGCTGTTATATGAGTCCAAGTCGGACTAACGCCGTGGTAGCGTTACATTAAGACCAAGATCACCCAATCGTGGCGTTCACCACAAGAGACCAGTGGAGAAACTTCCAACCTTACAACCTCGAAACAAGAGGAGAAAGATCAGTACCACGAAGATTCCTAGGCGCAGCCAGGTGGAGAGAATACAGAGGAGACACCGGATACTTCGTTGACTTCCCAGGGGAAGCCATTAGATACCGACCAGTTGAGTTCAACTACTCCAATTTCTGTTGGACAGAAGTTACGTGGAATCCCATAGACAACCGGTGGGACGTAGTCAGACCAGCCGGAAGACATTACCGCTGCGACATCGACTCAAGAGAACTCCACGGAGACGACTGGGGATCACTAGACGGAGACAGTAGCAGCGAAGAAGAGGAAGAAGAACAACCGAGGGAACAACCCCCATCAGAGTCAAGCCACGAAGAACCAATCGAAGAACATACCGCCACTGAAAGCGAGATCAGGCCAGGAACAGGAGACGATTCGAGCCTGCTAGCCCACATAGCTGAGTCCCTCCACATCATGGTACCCGAAGAAATTCACATCAGAAGCCCAATGGCTACAGTAACAGAAACAATGGCTACAGAAGAAGTACGACATATCAGAGAAGAAGCAGAAGCCATTCTAAACCCCATCAACCCAAACACGGGACACCGAATGATGGCCGACGATGCAGCCATCTTCAGAGCCATAGGACCCGATCAACCGGATCCCCCAGAAGGACCACCACCACCGCCAGGAGGACTCCCAGGAGGATTTCCAGGACAAGGACCAACAGGCGGAGGATTCCCGGGAGGAGGAAGACCCCCAGGAGGAGGCGGGCCCCCAGGAGGAGGACCACCATTAGGAGAAAGAACAGGAGCGGGACATGGATCGGACAGACTATCAGGTAAACCTCCGACCGTCTTTGATGGAGACCGCACTAAATACAAAGCCTTCCTCACACAATGGCATGTATATTGGGGGATGAACTTGGACGCCCCTATCATGCAAAACGAATACCGACGGTCCCTCCTCTTCTTGGGATATGTAAAGGGAGTGAACGTCAGTGAATGGACGCTGACCATACTTGAATGGCTCAATCGAGAAGTACATCAAGGAGTAAGCCAGTACTCTCAAACCCTATGGAATCACGTAGCCACGGAATTCGCCAAACGGTTCTCCAACATACTTGAAGAAGAACAGGCCCAAGCGGAATTACAGAAAGGAGTCAAAATGACGGGGGAAGACATCAACGCATATGTGGTCAAATTTGAGCAACTAGCAAGAAAGGCTCATTACAACTTAAACGACCGCCAAACCATTGACCGATTCACTGCGGGACTACCACGAGCCCTATTCATGAAAGTCTATGAGCTGGACGAACCACATACATTCGAAGACTGGAAGAGATGCGCGCTACGACGACAAAAACAATATATCCATATGAAAGCACGCCTCGACAACTTCAAGGCCAAGACACCACCATCCTCGGCACAACCCCGCTGGAGACCTCAACCCCCAAACTGGGGACCACCGCGAGGACCCCCACCTCCTCGATACGATCCAAACGCCATGGACACTTCGGCAGATAGAACCCGAGCACAAGTAGCCGAAGTCGGAGACCAGAACCGTCCCTTCGTTCCCAGACCACAACAAGGAGGATTCGGGCGAGGCAGAGGACCGCCACCTCGAGACATGAGGACAGTCATCTGCTATAACTGCAATAGACCGGGACACTTCTCACGAAATTGCTCGCAGCCCCGCCAACGACCAGCAAGTAGCCGGATGACGGAAACCGACTACTACTCGCAGGAAGAACCACCTTCCCAGGCAAGGGCGACAGCCACGCTCCCCCCACAGCAAAGAGCAAAAGACTGGCTGGCCGGAGTGGCCGGAGAATCGGATGACGTAAAAGACCTCATCCTTCAAGAAATGTGGGGGAAGGAGGGTTTTCAGAACGCCTGAACCCATCGGCCTGGGTGAGGGCAGTTAAATGTAACTCTGTAATCATGACTCGCTACCGTTCGCTCCGAATTCCAGTATCGATTTGTACAAGTTACGCTATGGCCGACATCAAAGCTCTCGTAGATTCGGGAGCCACCGACAACTTCATGAGACCATCATTCGCTCGAAGAATGGGCCTAGGTTTGCAACAACTAGAGCGCCCGCGAAAAATATGGAACATAGACAACACTGAGAATAAAGCAGGCAGTATCACCCACTACATAGACCTCGAGGTTCAGACTAATCAGAAACGGCAGAAGCTGCGCTTCCTAGTCACGGATATTGGAAACGAGGATCTAGTGTTAGGATACCCCTGGCTGGCCGCCTATGAACCCACGATCAACTGGAGATACCCAACCATCCATGAGAAAATGCTCCCAGTTGTAATCCGCTCCATAAACCCCACAACGGAGTACCACGTCATCGGTGCCCTCAAGACAGAAGACAAACAAGAAATACTAAAGGAACTCGCCGACGAGTGTCAGATACGTACCACCACGACTGAGCTAGCAATCAAAGCTAAACAATTTCACGACAAGGTAGAACTCCCGGAAGCGTACCAAAAGTTCACAAAGATCTTCAGCGAGGAAGCATCAAACCGATTCCCACCATCCAGGCCATGGGACCACGCCATTGACTTCAAAGAAGGAACCCCGGCAGCCATTGACTGCAAGGTTTACCCCATGACACAAGAAGAAGACGGCAAACTGAAGGAATTCCTTGACGAACAACTAAAGAAAGGCTACATACGACCGTCGAAATCCCCCTACGCATCATCGTTCTTCTTCATCAAAAAGAAAGATGGAAAACTCCGACCGGTACAAGACTACAGGAAGATCAACGCCGTTACCATTCGCAACCAATACCCCCTGCCCCTCATATCGGACCTAATCACGGACTTAAGCCAAGCACATACCTACACGAAGCTCGACGTTCGTTGGGGGTATAACAACGTCCGTATCAAAGAAGGCGACGAACACAAGGCCGCCTTCAAGACACGGTACGGTCTCTTTGAACCCACAGTCATGTACTTCGGACTTACCAATTCACCGGCCACGTTCCAAACAATGATGAACACCATCTACCGAGACGTCATCATCAAACACGAACAGAAGGGAACCATCATACGAGTGTACATGGACGACATCGGCATTGCAACTAGAGACCCAGCGGGACGAAAGGAGCACGAAGAAGCAGTGAGCGACGTACTTCAAGTAGCCATGGAACACGACCTGTACTTCAAGCTCGAAAAATGCCTCTTCAACAAGCCGCGAATGGATTACCTGGGGGTAATCCTTGAAAAGGGGGTAACACGGATGGACCCGGTAAAAATTTCTGGTATCAAGGACTGGCCTACACCTACAAAGGTCCGTGACGTACGCTCCTTCCTAGGCTTCTGCAATTTTTACCGACTCTTCATTCGCGGCTTCACCACACACGCCAAATTGCTTAACAAACTCACGAGAAAGGACGCGGAATGGAGATGGACAGACGAAGAAGACAAAGCCTTCCGGAAACTCAAAACCCTAGTCACCGAAGAACCCGTGCTTGCCCACCCAAAACTTGACGATCCGTTCGAACTGGAGGTAGATGCCTCAGGATTCACGACAGGTGCAGTCCTACTCCAGAAGAAAGAGGACGGCAAGCGACACCCAATTGGCTACTACTCGACCACGCTCAGCGAAGCAGAGCGTAACTACGACATATACGATCTAGAGCTCCTGGCAATTGTCAAAGCGCTCAGGCATTGGAGGCCACTATTGGCTGGATCACCGCATAAGATCAAAATCTACTCGGACCACATGAACCTCCAATATTGGAAGCTCCCACAAAAGATAAGCCGGAGAGTCGCTAGGGAAGTACTGGAACTTATGGAATACAACTTCGAGATTCACCACATTCCAGGAAAGAAGAACGGCCGTGCCGACGCACTATCCAGATGACCAGACTACGTGTTACGCTCCAGCGGGCGTACCTTCCGGAGTCTGGCTACTCGACGGGAAACTTGGGGTTCTTGTGGTATCACGGTGGCGACCAAGACTTCGACTGGTCTATCTTCTGGTCGGATTCTCGAGATCTTGGGATTTGCTGAGTTCTTCTAGGGTTTGGACAATACCGTAGGCGATAACGGCCAAAATGTGCGTAACGCGAGTGGCAAAGAAGAAGAGGAGGACGTGCTTAAGCAAAGGAGACAGGATTGGAGAGGGGACAACTATACAGGGGTTGCCTGTATCTGCTTCGGTCTACTTGTAGGCTGGTAGAATACAAGAAGTCAAGCTGAGGGATATCAGCGAGACTGGGGTGTTACTTATATACATCCAAGGAGCTTTCAAGCTCAGCTTGGAGTCCGAAACCTAATGCGTATCGTCCAATCGTAAGTAAATCAACACGAGTCAGGGGCATACAGTCACAGGGTCAACAATGAGGTAAACAGGGTCAGAGGTCCATCAATCAGTGGCTGAAACATACAACTCCTGGGTGCATCAAGCCACAGGCACAATCAGACAATCCATCAGAAACTAGGAACCATACAGTCCATGAGGCAGATCCAATCACGATCCAGGCACAAGCTCATCTGGATCCTTCTGGTGCGAGTCTAGACCAGGTCACGTGCCAGGGTCACGTGACGGGCGTTTGACGTTTTCTTCGGCTATTCCCAGGGCGCTTGCCAGCCCGGGTCATGCTCGTAATGCAGGATGTTTCCGGGGTCGATTCCTTCACTTCTGGCCGCTGCAACCCATTCGGCGCGGTATTGCTCGGTCGTACTGCACGAGTCTGCACTGGTTGCATGGGGTTCAGGGCGAAACGTAACACTACGACCAAGGCGAACGGGACAACGAGGGCGTAATAGTGCTACCCGAGGACGTCTTCGCGCGAGCAACCACCATACAGGCAGCACAGGAACCCCCACAAAAAGAGATAATCCTGTGCTATTGGGTAGACCCCCAACAACTGAAATTCGTCCAAGGAGCATGGTACCGACAAGGAAAGTACGTAATCACGGGATCCCTAGACGATAAACGGAAACTCATCGCCGCGCACCACGACCCCCTGGTACACAGACACCCCGGAATCGTGCGAACCACAAGGCTAGTGGAAAGAAGATACTGGTGGCCAGAACTGAAGCTAGACGTCCGAAACTATGTACAGGGATGTGCTGAATGTCAGCGGCACAAAGTCAATACACGACCCACCAAAGCCCCACTTATGCCTATCACTCCTAAAGAAGACGCACTCCCGTTCGAAACCATAGCCCTCGACTTCATCACGAAACTCCCAACGTTGCAGGGATTCGACACCATCCTGACCGTAACAGACCACGATTGTAGTAAAGCCTCGGTGTTCATCCCATGCAACGAGGAGATCACAGCCGAAGAAACCACCGGACTCTACGCCACTCACGTCTTCAAACGATTCGGACTGCCGTCAAAAATCATCAGCGACCGAGACCCCCGATTCGCATCGAAGTTCACCAGAGAGCTGTGCCAAATTCTCGGAATCCAGCAGAATATCTCGACGGCTTATCATCCACGAACGGACGGACAATCGGAAAGGACCAATCAATGGCTAGAGCAGTATCTTCGCTTTTGGGCTAACGAGCGGCAAGATAACTGGGCGGCCTTTCTACTGATAGCTGAATTCGCGCATAACAATTGGCCTCACGAGGCGACAAGGAAGTCCCCATTCTCCCTCCTCATGGGATATGACCCGCGTGCTGATTGGCTTGATAAGCCATCTCCGATCCCACAGATCACCACGAGGTTGGAACAATTCCGAGAAGCGCGGAAAGAAGCCCAGGAGCTTATCAAAAAGGCGCAACACATGTGGGTCAAACACCGAGACACCCCAAAGTTCCAGATAGGAGATTACGTGTGGCTAGAAGGACGTCACCTGAGGACCAATCAACTGACACCCAAACTGGCAGCAAGGCGACATGGACCTTTCAAGATCACGCGAATCCTATCACCGGTGAACTATCAACTGGAACTTCCCACACAGTGGAGCATACACCCGGTGTTCCACATCGATCTTCTCACGCCTTATCGCGAAACGCCCATGCATGGAGAAAATTTCCAGCGCCCACCACCGGATTTAGTAGAAGGGGAAGAGGAATACGAGGTTGAGAAGATTCTGGACCATTGGCACTTCGGCAGGAGAAGGCGTCTGCAATACCTAGTCAAATGGAAGGGATACCCCGACTCGGAGAACCAGTGGGTCGATAAGGAGGACGTGTTCGCCAACGACGCTATAGCTGAGTACAAATCATCGAATCCCCGATCTACCAGCAACTTAAAAGCTCGAAGGATGTCATCGGAAACTCCATCCCCATCTCCTCTCATACATCCTGGCTTCCTCTCATCCCTCTTACACACAATGTCCATTCCCTCTGCTGCCGACGCCATTGCACGCGTTGCCTCAAACACGGGCCCCATCACCAGTCAAGAACTTATCACCACCCTGCAAAGCCTTGTCCCCGCCGAACACACCGCCGACACCAGCAATGTCGCTAGCTGGTGGCTTGTCACCGAAGACGGGCAACGCCTCAACCGCACTCCCCTCACGACGCCCGAAGTTGATAGGCTTCACGCAGCTCTCTGCGACGACGAGGAGTCCAGTCCTCGACCTCTCCCAGTGCGAGTGGAACAGTGGGTCGAGGAGCCCGTCGCCAGCAACATCACGGTGGAAAGATTGGAAATGGGAGGAGAAGTGGAGGCAAGTAGCGGAGGATTGGAGGAAGGAACAGCTTCAGAGGGCGACCGAACGGCGGTCGGAGATGATGGAGCGGCGGAAGCAAGGGGCACAAGAGCGGATGAAACGATACTGGAGCAGGCGCAAGGAAGCCTCCAGGACTTCTACCCAGATGAGCACCCACTCATCGTCACTGCCACCGATACTGACGACCCCCACGAGACACCCTACGCCTGCGACACCACCGGGCGCCCGCTGTACCGAGGAGGAGTTTGAGCGGACGCTCCTCCCCTCTTCCCGCTCCTCCAACTCCGCCATCGTGCCCTGGGGCCGCCCCCACACGGATACAAGTACAATCGGGGAGAGGACTTCGTCCACTACCCCATCACCGATGGACAAGGGCGCACCTGTCAAGCGGCCTACGTCCAGGTCATCATGAACGCGGATCCGATGGTGTTGGGACTGGTGGAGAACAGCGAGAAGGTGTACTCCAAGCCGTTGTACGCGGAGCCACAGGTGCGGGCTAGAGGTAAGCCCCACTATCCTCAAGAGGACCTCATGGTCTTCGCCGGCGGTTACCATGACCGCCCCCGCTTCGATCGCGCCCTCGAGGAGCTGCACGACACGAGCCTCAAAGCGGAAGTTCACCGCTACCGCTCATACGCGTACGAGGCCGAGCGCATGGAGCAGCGTCTCCACCAGCTGGCCGCCGCGTTGGGAGGCATCAAGGGGGAACTGGCACGTAGTAAGTTCCGCCTTGAAATGGCTAACACCCTCGACCGGATCGAAGAAATGCAGGCGGGATGGATGGGTGGTGTTACGTTTCGTTCTCGGAATGCCCGGATCGGTTGTGAACTCTGACGCGATCGTGATGACTCGACGCGTTAGTAGTAATACGTCATGGACTTCGGATCTTACTGCCTCGTGTCATGCTGACTGAGGGCCTCTATTGTTGTACGTGATAGTGCTTAGGCTTGCTGACTGATGATCTCTATTGTTGTACGTGTTCGGTGTTACAATAACGACTGCGCATTCTATTATTAGGATACGCTACTTACGCTATTGGTTACTTACGAGTTCGAGCGGAGTCGGAACTAACTCCCTTACTTGTATTTAAACTCGTAGTAGTACAGACCAGGATCCCCATCTTGGTCTTCTTCAATTACCACTCTTCACTCGTCTTCTGTGCTAGGGACTCGCGATATCCCTAAGTGAACAAGCTCCGGCATATCCCTTTGTGACCAAGAAGGGATCCCCGTGACTCCATCTCCATCTTCCTCTGTGAATGGTAGATCAACCGACCGTGACTTACCCGCCTGGTACCACGTGTCATCTCGTCTTCGAATACCTCAACTCGCGCACCGCCCGCCCTACTCACTGTTACTACATCGTCGACAACCTCCAGTGGGAATACATTCGCAAGGTCCCGAGCCCGCCGCCCAACGTCCCAATCGAAGAGACGTTGTACACCTACAGAGATTCTACAGGCACGTATTGGCCACACCCCGCAGTATTCCCAGAGCACTCGGATAATCACAGATTCTACCCTCGAGGGAACCCACGTCACAACAGCATCTAAGTCAGACGAACGTCCGTGGTAGACGTTACATTAAGACCAAGATCCTTCAACGTGGCTTCCGCAGTAACAACCCGCGATCTTTGGATCCCATTTAGACCATATCACATAGACAGAAGAGGAGAGCGCAACGTCCCTAAACAATACCTCAAAGGAGCATTTTGGCAGACAGAACAAGGAGACCCAGGCTACGTAGTCCTTTACACTTACAAAGACGGCAAAACCGGACTTATCCCGGTAGAATTCAATTTCGACCACACCTGTTGGACAGAGATCCGGTGGGACGAACTCCACGGCAAACTACAAGTCGTCAGACCCGCAGGATCAGGACTCCACCTTGATATTCGTCAAAGCGAAACAACTACCAGAGATCAGTGGGGACCTATAGACGGACAAGAAGAAGAACCAGTCCGCTCCCCCACTCCCAAAACACCCGCACCTTCCCCATCCTTAGGAAGCAACCCCGAAGAAATCCGCATCCTTGAAGCACAAGCGGAAGAAGAAGAAGCACAACTGGGATTACTAGCTGAGTCCATCCCTACAGACATGACCACTACAATCACCGAACAACCAACTACGTTCCAGGAACCCGCGCGTATTAGTCGAGGCGGAGGACCCCCGCCGGAAGGACATGGAGGAGGAGGCGGAGACGACGGAGGAGGAGACCCAGGAGGCCCCCTCTTCACCGGACCAAATGTGTCAAGCGGAACTAAGCCCGAGAAATTCATGGGCAAAGAACCCCTCGTATTCACCGGAGACCGCACCAAAGTCCAACAGTTCCTCACTCAATGGGAACTGTTCGTAGAAACCAACTACGACAACCCTGCGTTCACCCTCCCTTATCGAAAAGCGCTAATCTTCCTCACCTACATTCAAGGGGACCATGTCAACGAATGGGTCCTGTCTACCACCAAATGGGTCAAGGCATACAAGGCCAAACACGGACCCTACGACAAGTGGATTTGGGAGGCCATAGAGCTCGGATTCCGCAACACGTTCGCCGACACCCTCGAAAAGGAAAGAGCACAGCAAGAGCTGCAGAAGGGCTTCCGAATGGAAGGGCAAGACATCGACTCTTACGTCGCGAAGTTTGAAAAAGCAGTCAGGGAAGCAGGATATCGCTTCGATGATTCCCTAGTCCTCGACAAATTTACTGGGGGACTTCCAGTGGAACTCTACAAGAACGCGTACAACTTCCACAGCCCAAATACATACGCTCAATGGAAGACGGCCGCACTCGAGCAACAACGCAAATGGATGCACTTACAAACGCATTTGGGGGGACGTAAACCCCCGGGACCCGGTAAGCCGGGCAACACTTCCCTTAGAACTTTCAACGCTCCAAATCGTCCCCAACAGCAGCGCCAGGGATGGCAGGCATTCCGGAACCACCCGGACGCCATGGACACCACGCCAGGGAGAATCCGCGCTCGGCTAGCAGGCTCCGAGGAGATCGATTACGCTCGACCCCCATACACAACGCAAGGAGGACGCTCCCAAGGAAAAGGAGTTGTAGATATGAAGAACATCAACTGCTACAACTGCGGGAAGCTCGGACACATGTCCCGCGACTGCCGTCAACCTCGCAAACCGCGCACTAACGCGAATTGTCAACCCCGCCAAGGAAGAGGGGCATTCATAGAAGAAGTCCAGAGCGTCCAAGACGAACCTCTGATCCAATTCGAAGATGACGGCGGCAGTAGCCGCGGCGCCCGCGCCACCACTGATACGCCACAAGAACGGGCGACCAGCTGGATAAACGGGGTTCGAAACCTCGATGACGAAGCCAGAGATCTGGTAGTTCGGGATTTGTTGGGGCGAGAGGATTTTCAAAGCGCCTAAACCCGACGGCCTGGGTGAGGGCATTACGGTGTAATTCTGTGTTCATAACGCGCTATCAATCTATGCATGTTCCAGTTTCATTGCGCGCAAGTTACGCCATGGCCGACAAACGAGCACTAGTGGATTCCGGAGCCACAAACAACTTCATACACCCGGATTTCGTTAAAAGAATGAGGCTAGGCCTCAAAGAGTTAGACCGTCATCGAAAGATCTGGAACATTGACGGCACGCATAACAAAGGGGGCAAGATCACCCATTGCGTGGATCTAGAAGTACAAACGAAAGGATTCTCCAAAGAAATGAGGTTCCTCGTGACCGATGTGGGAGGAGAAGACATCATATTAGGATATCCATGGTTGGCCACATTCCAACCCGACATCCAATGGGCCACGGCTACCCTGAACGAAGCTGAGTACCCCATTATCCTCCGCACCACCAACCCCACACGACCACGGGTAGATCTGATCATAGCACGACTGGTACTCGAAAAGCTCCTACTCCCTAACAAGCAGAAGATCGAAGAACAACTGCGACGGGAATGCGACCTTGAAGACACCCGCCTACGCGCAACAATGTCAACCGAAATGGCCATCGAGGCCAAGCAGTACACGGAAAAGAAAGCAGTCCCAGAAGAATACCAACGCCACGTCAAGATCTTCAGTGAAGAAGAGTCCAACCGATTCCCACTCTCAAAACCCTGGGACCACGCTATCGACTTCAAACCGAACGCACCAGACACGATCGACTGCAAAGTCTATCCAATGAGCCAAGCAGAAGACAAGGCACTCAGGGAATGGATAGACGAACAACTGGCAAAAGGATATATCAGACCCTCTAAATCCCCGTACGCGTCATCATTCTTTTTTATCAAAAAGAAGGACGGAAAGCTACGCCCTGTACAGGACTACCGAAACATCAACAACTGGACTATACGCAACCAATACCCTCTCCCACTTATCCCAGAACTCATCGCCGACCTAAGCGGAGCGTTCATATTCACCAAACTGGATATCCGCTGGGGATACAACAACATAAGAATCAAAGAAGGCAACCAGGAAAAGGCAGCGTTCAAAACAAGATACGGGCTATTCGAACCAACGGTAATGTTCTTTGGGCTAACCAACTCACTGGCGACGTTCCAAACCATGATGAATGAGATCTGCAAGGACCTTATCGCATACCACGAGACCAGAGGCACGACCATCAGAGTGTACATGGACGACATAGGTATTGCAACCCGATCTACAGAACAAGCACACATCGATGCGGTACACGACATACTGGACCTCCTAGAAGAAAACGATCTATTCCTCAAACCGGAAAAATGTATCTTCCACGCTCCTAGCATCGATTACCTGGGGGTAATCATTGAAAAGGGGGTGACACGCATGGACCCCGTCAAAATTTCTGGCATCAAAGATTGGCCAACCCCAAAAAACGTCAAACAGGTACGATCATTCCTAGGCTTCTGCAACTTCTACCGCGCTTTCATCCGAAATTTTGCCACACATGCCCGACCCCTCAACAAACTCACGCGCAAGGACACAGAATGGACATGGACAACGACAGAACAAGAAGCGTTCGACAAGATCAAGAAACTTGTCACGGAAGAACCGGTCCTCGCACACGCCAAGCTGGAAGATCAATTCGAACTAGAAGTGGACGCCTCAGGATTCGCGGTAGGAGCAGTACTGCTTCAACGCAAGGAAGACGGCAAAAGACACCCCATCGCCTACTACTCGAACACCCTCAGCGCAGCAGAACGAAACTATGACATCTACGATCTCGAACTACTGGCAATAGTCAAAGCGCTTCGAAACTGGCGTCACTATCTGGCGGGATCCCCACACAAGATCAAGGTCTTCTCAGATCACATGAACCTCCAATACTGGCGCTCTCCACAAAAGATAAGCCGCAGAGTAGCCCGGGAAGTACTAGAACTCTCAGAATATGATATTGAAATTCACCATATCAAGGGAACGGCAAATGGAAGAGCCGACGCCTTATCTAGACGCCCAGACTACGATCAAGGGGAAGGCGACAATGACCAAGTGACGGTATTACCCGACGAGATCTTCGTCAGGGCCGCAGCAATAGATACAACAGAAGACCCTCTTCGAATCAACGCCACCATCTCCGTGCAAGAAATGGAGAAGATGAATCCGGTATATGCCCAAGAGGACGATAAACTGTGCCCGTGGATAGACCCACACGGACTAAAGAAAATCGAAGGCACCTGGTACAAGGACGGACGGCGGGTAGTTACGGGAGGACTCCTAGAAAAAAGAGAACTCATCAAAAATCACCATGACCCCCCCGTATACGGACACCCTGGAATAAGCCGAACTATCAAACTCGTAGAACGATATTACTGGTGGCCAGGCCTAAGGAACGAAGTCATGGACTACGTCAAAGGATGCGCCGACTGTCAAAGGATCAAGGTCAACACCAGGGCCATCAAGGCGCCGCTACGTCCCATATTCCCAAAACCCGAAGCTATGCCGTTTGAAACCATCGCACTTGATTTCATCACTAAACTTCCCGAAGCACAGGGCTGTGACACGATCCTCACGATAACGGATCACGATTGCACAAAAATGTCCCTGTTCATCCCATGCCAAGAAGAAATATCGGCTGAAGGCACGGCCGCGCTATACGTCAAACACGTGTTCCCCCGATTCGGACTACCCGGCAAGATAATTAGCGATCGAGATCCCAGATTCGCTTCGAAATTCACACGCGAACTGTGCAAGATCCTAGGGATCGAACAGAACATCTCGACCGCGTACCACCCACGAACTGACGGGCAGTCAGAACGAACGAACCAATGGCTGGAGCAGTACTTGAGATTTTGTGTCAACGAGCGGCAGGACGACTGGATTCACTATCTCCCCATGGCTGAGTTTACGCATAACAATTGGCCAAGTGAAACCACTAAAGAATCCCCTTTCCAGCTCCTCATGGGGTATAATCCCCGCGCCGATTGGACCGATAGGCCATCACCGATCCCGCAAGTGGCACTCAGGGTCAAACAATTCAAGGAACTCCGACAACGCGCGCAGTCACTGATGATCAAAGCGCAGCAGGGGTGGATCAAGGCCAAAGATACGCCCAAGTTCCAAATTGGGGATCAAGTATGGCTAGAAGGACGCCACTTACGCACGCACCAGCCAACAGCCAAACTAGCGGCACGACGCCACGGCCCTTTTAAGATTGTGCAGGTGATGTCCGCAGTCAACTACCGCCTAGAACTTCCCACGCAGTGGCAGATTCACCCAGTGTTCCATGTGGACCTCTTAACACCTTATCGCGAAACACCCACGCACGGACCCAATTACCAGCGCCCACCACCGGATCTGGTAGGGGGCGAAGAAGAATACGAAGTCGAGAAGATTCTGGACTCTCAGCGGTTCGGCAGAAGTCGCAAACTGCAGTATTTGGTCAAGTGGAAAGGATACCCGGACTCGGACAACCAGTGGGTCGACAAGGATGACGTATTCGCAGATGACGCGATTCGGGAATTCAAAAATTCCAACCCCGCTCGCGAAGCACATATAAGCGCAGGGAATTCCCAAGAGACGTCCCCATCCCCATCTTTCACTTCACTCCCCACTTATGAGGTCTACTTCCCCGGCAAACTTCCGCTATGTCGTCAACACCGAGCTATCCGCACCTTACCGAGTACAGTCCACGCCATCGTCACCCCTGTCGACTACCCTCACCCTTCACCAACGAGGAGATCGTCCTCCTTCCCCCGGGCCATCCCCAGTTCCTTCGCCGACCCCCACTGTTTATTCCGAGAGCAACCAGCCCAGCTACCTCGGAGATCACTACGTCCCGACCCGAGCGCCCACTCCAGCGGGCGACGAACAACAAGGGTATGTGCCCAGCAGACCCACTTCACCAGCAGGCCCCGACGACACGGGGGACCCGTACGACCTGGCGGAACGCCTCGAAGCGCATCAATATTTACGTTACGCCACCCATCTCACCACGACACACTCGGAAACCCCCCCGCTTTGCGGACCCACCGGGGAAGCTATCACACTACCGACGTCGCATCCATCTGCGGTTCGCCGCGATTCAGAAGAGGAACCTATGCAGGAGGCCGAGAGTCGTGCGGAGACCCCCCCACCCAGGGGGTATCAATACAACAGGGGAGTCCATTATATCCCTTTTCAGATCCGGGATGCTCAGGAACGTCTTTGGCCAGCCCGGTTTACTCAACTCATCCTCACCGCCGACCCCTTCGTGCTGGCCTTCCGCAGCGGGTGCAACCAACAATATGGCAAACCAGTCCACGCCGTCCCCTACTACGACGAACAGTCCTCTTCCCCCGCTTACACCGACGACGACCTCACGTTCCTGCTCTCTGACGCGGGACTAGTCGACTCGGTCGACCAGGCACTCCTCCACATGAAAGACGCGACCCTCGTGGCCGAAGTCCACCGCTACCGCTGCATGACTCTCGGGTGGCGGGCACAACAACACCGGTTGGCGGCGGAGCAGATGAAGCTGGAGCGTATAGAGATCGAGCGCAACAGGTGCGTCGCCCGACTACAAAGGGCACACGCGGTGGACCACATCGAGAACGAACGGGCCTCGCTCCACAGAGGACCCAAAGCGGACCAAGACGCGGAAGAGATAGCCAGGATCAGGGCTCTACGTGCGGTCGGCACCAACCCTCTGGCCGTCATGCGTGGTCAAGCTGGGGCTTGACGCTGAAAAGGGGGTGATGTTACGTTTCGTTCTCGGAATGCCCGGATCGGTTGTGAACTCTGATGCGATCGTGATGACTCGACGCGTTAGTAGTAATACGTCATGGACTTCGGATCTTACTGCCTCGTGTCATGCTGACTAAGGGCCTCTATTGTTGTACGTGATAGTGCTTAGGCTTGCTGACTGATGATCTCTATTGTTGTACGTGTTCGGTGTTACAATAACGACTGCGCATTCTATTATTAGGATACGCTACTTATGCTATTGGTTACTTTCGAGTTCGAGCGGAGTCGGAACTAACTCCCTTACTTGTATTTAAACTCGTAGTAGTACAGACCAGGATCCCCATCTTGGTCTTCTTCAATTACCACTCTTCACTCGTCTTCTGTGCTAGGGACTCGCGATATCCCTAAGTGAACAAGCTCCGGCATATCCCTTTGTGACCAAGAAGGGATCCCCGTGACTCCATCTCCATCTTCCTCTGTGAATGGTAGATCAACCGACCGTGACTTACCCGCCTGGTACCACGTGTCATCTCGTCTTCGAATACCTCAACTCGCGCACCGCCCGCCCTACTCACTGTTACTACATCGTCGACAACCTCCAGTGGGAATACATTCGCAAGGTCCCGAGCCCGCCGCCCAACGTCCCAATCGAAGAGACGTTGTACACCTACAGAGATTCTACAGGCACGTATTGGCCACACCCCGCAGTATTCCCAGAGCACTCGGATAATCACAGATTCTACCCTCGAGGGAACCCACGTCACAACAGCATCTAAGTCAGACGAACGTCCGTGGTAGACGTTACAGGTGGCATCGGGGATCGGAGGCGACGTGGGCGTCGCGCTTGAAAAGGGGGTGATGTCGCGGTCGGGCCCCATGGACTTACGATACGAGATTGAGAGGTGATTCGGACTCTTACTACACGGTTATGACTACGGTAGTAAGGAGGCATTAGTCATGGACATTGATCATCAGTCAGCAGGAGTTGTACTAGCATGTGATAGTTAGTATGACTCATTACTAGGATAGCTGTAGTAGGGTTCAAGCTACTTACGCTACTGGATACGACTCGAAGAGGAGCTTTAAAGCTACCTCTAGAATATGTATAAATAGTGGCTCGTGAAGACCAAGAAGAGCATCTTGGTCTTCTTCGGAATACCACTTCCTTTACTCGGAACTCATCTCGTGGCCTTCGTGCCTTCGAACTCCGTCGTACTCCTGACCTTCGTGTCTAGGACACTGGCCCTCTCAAGTCGTCAACTCGGAGTTGCCTTCGTACTACTCGGACGAGTACTGTGGATCGCCTTGGTTGTATTCTACGGAATTACCAAAACTCTGAAAGGAGCATACAAATCTGCTAAGTTGTGAACGCCGTTATACGAGTCCAAGTCGGACTAACACCGTGGTAGCGTTACATTCGGCATGACCAACAGCCCCGCTACCTTCCAAGCCCTCATGAACGCCGTATTCGCAGATCTCATTGCACAAGGAGAAGTTGCCGTCTACATGGACGACATCCTGATCTACAGTCACGATCTGAAACACCACCGAAAAGTCGTAAGAGAGGTGTTGCAGAGACTGCAAGATCACGACCTCTACCTTAAACCAGAAAAGTGCGACTTTGAGAAACGCGAAATGGAGTACTTGGGAATGATTATAACCCCCGGAGAAGTGCGGATGGACCCTGGCAAGGTCTCTGCAGTAAGGGAGTGGCCAACCCCAACAACCCTGAAAGAAGTAAGGGCTTTTATTGGGTTCGCCAACTTCTATCGTAGGTTCATAAAGGATTTCGCGGCTATCGCTCGACCCCTGCATGACCTCACGAAGAAGGACACTCCATGGCACTGGAATCCGGAACAGCAGAAAGTGTTCGACACGCTAAAAGAGTGCTTTGTACAGGAACCAATCCTACGAGTGTACGATCCACAACTACCCATGCGTGTCGAAACAGATGCATCCGGATTCGCTATGGGCGGCATACTTACTCAAAAGTATCCTGACGGCCTCTGGCACCCTGTTGCATATCGCTCAGAATCTATGAGCAAAGAGGAACGCAACTACGAAATTTATGACAGGGAAATGCTTGGCTTAATCCGCGCCTTAGAGGACTGGAGACATTTCCTCGAAGGCATCTCCTTTGAAGTGATTACTGACCACAAAAACATGGAATGGTGGGCCAGTATGAAGGACTTAAATCGCCGGCAAGCTCACTGGGCGTTATATTTTAAGTCGCTTCATCTTCAAAATCACTTACAAGAAAGGAGACTCCATGCAAGCCGATGCATTAAGTCGATTTTCCAGAGATCACGTTAAGGACAACGAGGATAATCGTCAGGTTCAAGTACTAAAACCTGAACATTTCCTTAATGCCACACAAGCTCACTTCATGCCCGAAATTGACTCCCTGGGCAGTCGCATTAGACTCGCATCCATAAAAGAAGCCGAAGTCATAGAGGGTCTTAAGTCACTACAAAAGACCGCTCCTAAGGCTCTTACGGATGGAGTTGCGCTGTGGGAAGAAGAAGACGGTTTAGTCTATCACAGGGGGAAACTTTACGTTCCCAATGACCGGGCCCTACGTTGAGACGTGGTAAAATCATGCCACGACACCACGACAACCGGTCACCCTGGAAAGAACGGAACCATCGAGCTAGTTAGCTGCTACTACTGGTGGCCACGCATGGCAGGCTTCATTACCTCATACGTAGAAGGATGTGATCGATGCCAACGCTATCGCAAAGATCTACACCCCAAAGCAGCCATTCAGCCGCAAGAAGTCCCTGAGGGACCATGGCAGATTATCGGGATTGATCTAATTGGTCCCCTGCCTATGTCACGTGGAAAGGATATGATCCTTAACATAGTGGACCATTACACGAAGCAGGTCCATCTATTTCCAGTGACCTCTCAGATCACGGCTGATGGGGTAGCATCCATCTACTTTGAGCAAGTCTTCCCCTTGCACAGGATCCCGTGTAAAATCATAAGCGACCGCGGACCCCAATTTGCTGCAAGGAGCATGCGTGCCCTCTACAAGCGGTTAGGGATAGACGCAGGTCTTACTACAGCCTATCACCCTCAAGCTAATGGACAAGTAGAGCGCAAAAACCAAGAAGTAGAAGCATACTTGCGCTTGTTCATTAGCAAGAGACAGGATGACTGGGCAGACCTGCTCCCTACGGCGGAATTCGTAATTAACAGTAGGCTCAACTCAGCCACGGGTCATACCCCCTTTGAGCTACTCTANCTATACGCCGGATTTTACGATTCCTGCTGGTAGACCTACGGGTATCCCGACGCTCGATAAACATCTTCAAAAGTTAGTTTCCTCTAGAAAGGACACCGAGGCAGCGCTTCGCTTAAGTAAACAGCGAATGATCGACCAAAGACATAGGTCTTACGCCTTCAAGGTTGGAGATAAAGTCTGGTTGCAAGCCAAGCAGATAAAGATTCACCAGCAGTCGTCCAAATTAGGCCCTAAACAATTAGGCCCATTTGAAGTCACTAAAGTACTAAGTGACGTCGACTACTGGCTTGCACTCCCACCTGCGCTACGGATCCACGACGTATTTCACGTGGATCGCCTCTCTCCTTATAAAGGAAATGAAGTTAATGGCCTGCTACCGCCTCCTCCTGAACCAGTCATTATTGAGGGAGAAGAAGAGTACGAAGTAGACCACATAAGAGACTCCAAACTCTTTGGTCGTACTCTGAAATACCTCGTTCGCTGGAAAGGGTATGGCGAAGGCGAGGACACATGGGAACCTGCAAAGAATCTAGTAAACGCCCCAGAAAAAGTTGAGCAGTTCCATCAACAGAACCCGGGCGCTCCTAGAAAAATAGCGGCTCTCCTCTACGCGTCCTTACCTTGGCAGAATCCATTCGTTAACACAAAGGCCAATGCGGACGTCAGCCCTTAAGGAGGGGGGTGATGTCACGGACGCGTTTATTTTCGCCTTTTGTGGATCACGTGACCTGCCATCACATTCTCTAGTTAGTCACGTGAAACATCGTGCACTTTTAGTCACGTGACCCTGGGAAAGTACACCCATATATAGGGTATCCCTTTATGGTCACATCCTTTATACGGACAGACTCTGTTGATTGGTAGATAAGGATAGAACCTTCTAGTACGCTCTAGATCACGCTTACTAGGCATGTATTACGCACTGTATTAGGTTTTACTCAGCGACACGTCATACGTAGTCAGCCTTGATGACAGTGCATCAGTCAGCACTAAAGATAAGGCTATTAATAGACACGACGCGTCAGCTCTTTAGTCATAGTCAATTACTTTACACTTAGTAACAGTGTTCAAGCTCCGACTTAATCGCAGCCGCAGTAGATACTTAAGCTTGCCTGTAGCGTCCTGAGTGGAACCAACTTGTCCTCTTGGTTCTCCACTCAGGTGCGCATTCATCTGTACTTCCTTACTATCTCAAATCTAACTTGTCCTCTTGGTTCTCCACTCAGCCTGCTGTCGTGTGACACCGTGTCTTTGACCTTGCATAAAGGTCTATACGCTGACATACGCTCCACGCCGTCCGTAGGTTTTAGCACGTGATTTATCTCCGCGCCGACGTTGAGTCTTCGCCCTTGACAGTTCACTTCAACTTCACTTGACTTGGCGTAGCTGATAGTCATACCGCTACAAGCAGGGCATGGTTCGGACAGACTATCAGGTGAACCTCCGAACGTATTCGACGGAGACCGCACTAAATATGAAGCCTTCCTCACACAATGGCACGTATACTGGGGAATGAACCTGGACACCCCCATCATGCAAAACAAATACCGATGCTCCCTCCTCTTCCTGGGATACATAAAGGGGGTTAACGTTAGCGAATGGACCCTGTCCATACTCGAATGGTTGATGTAATGTTACCACAGGAACGTTATGTGCGATGTGCACGTCACTAAGTCGTTCAAGCCGAGGTAACGGGATGTGAAGTAGTCGGTTAAGACCAAGTTCGATGATGAATAAGCACCACACGGTCTCCTCAGACGCGTAGGTGATAGTTGGGGTTTCTGGGGTTCAAGCGAAAAAGCGAACCAAAGTCGTGCTCAAGCGAAACAGCGAGCAAAAGTCGTTCGTGGATTGACAATGATGTGGTATTACACAAGAAGTCAAGTCTACCGTACAAGCTAGGTAGCGTGTGACTTATATACTGATACGGGATGTTTGTACGCAACAAACATATGGCGCGATACGTGGAGTCCTAAGCGAAAGCAGAACAAAGGCGAAACTATAGTAGGAAATACGATGATCGCGCGGGGTCATGCGGGAGTCAGCTGAGACCGGAGCGCCGTGAACTCTGATATACAAGGAAGGGGGCGTAGAGGCGTATCGTGCCGCGAAGAAATCATGGGAAACGGTTGGGCGCGTGATGAGTTATGGGCGTAACAAAGTGGGGCATGGGAGTGATAAGCAAGGAATGGAAGCGTCCATGGGAAATGGAAGGGAAAATCGTAACAGTTGAACCGAGAAGTGCGACAAGGAGTCAGCCAATACTCTCAAACCTTATGGAACCACGTCGCAACGGATTTTGCCAAGAGGTTCTCCAACATACTCGAAGAAGAACAAGCCCAAGCCGAGCTGCAGAAGGGAATTAAGATGACAGGGGAGGATATTGACGCGTACGTGGTCCGATTCGAGCAACTAGCAAGAAAAGCTCATTACAACTTGAACGATCACCAAACCATCGACCGATTCACCGCGGGGCTACCACGAGCCCTGTTCATGAAAGTATACGAGCTAGATGAACCCCACACTTTCGAGGACTGGAAACGGTGTGCCCTGCGATGACAAAAACAATACATTCACATGAAGGCATGCCTCGACAACTTCAAAGCTAAGGCGCCCCCTTCATCAGCGCAACCCCATTGGAGGCTGCAACCCCCCAACTGGGGCCCGCCATGAAGACCACCACCCAGGTACGACCCAAACGCAATGGACACCTTGGCCGATAGGACACGCGCAAGAGTAGCAGAAGTAGGAGACCCCAACAGGCCTTTCATTCCGAGGCCACAACGAGGAGGGTATGGAAGAGGAGGAGGACCTCCGCCTCGAGACATGAGGACAGTTATCTGCTACAACTGTAACCAGCCCGGACACCTCTCACGAAACTGCCCACAGCCACGTCGAAGGACAACCACGAGTCGGATGACCGAAACTGACCATTACACGCAGGAAGAATCACCCGCACAAGCCAGAACAGCCAACGCAGCACCACCGCAACAAAGGGCCAAGGACTGGCTAGCTGGAGTGGCAGGAGAAACAGATGATGTAAAGGACCTCATCCTCCAAGAAATGTGGGGGAAGGAGGGTTTTCAGAACGCCTGAACCCATTGGCCTGGGTGAGGGCAGTCAATTGTAACTCTGTAATCATGACTCGCTATTGATCTCTTTGAATTCCAGTCTCGATTCATACAAGTTACGCTATGGCCGACATTAAGACACTAGTAGACTCAGGGGTGACGGACCACTCATACGCCCTTCATTCACCAGAAGGATGGGTCTGGGACTACAAGCCCTAGACCGACCAAAGAAAATATGGAACATAGACAATACGGAAAATAAAGCGGGCAGTACCACCCACTTTGTAGATCTTGACGTCCAGACTAACCAACGACGGCAAAAGATGCGCTTTCTGGTTACCAACCCCGGTAACGAAGATCTGGTACTCGGATACCCCTGGCTGGCAACCTACAAACCCACAATCAACTGGAGATACGCCACCATACACAAAAAGATGCTCCCTGTTGTCATCCGATCGATCAACCCCAACAATAAAGACCATGTCATAGGAAGCGCTATGACTAAAGAAGAAAAAGAAAACACTATGATGGAATTAGAAGAGGAAAGTCGCTTACACGCCACAGCCACGGAACTCGCCATCGAAGCCAAACAATTCCAGGACAAAGTAGAACTCCCCCCAGCCTACCAACAATTTGCGAAAATCTTCAGGGAAGAAGCATCCAACTGATTTCCCCCCTCTCGACCATGGGATCACGCTATAGAGTTTAAGGAGGGCACTCCGTCTGCAATCAACTGCAAAGTCTACCCCATGACTCAAGAAGAA
Organism: Lactarius sp. MG121; assembly: GCA_003315925.1. NCBI lineage: Eukaryota > Fungi > Basidiomycota > Agaricomycetes > Russulales > Russulaceae > Lactarius > Lactarius sp. MG121. Next base: position 26,664 of record QFDY01004570.1, read on the forward strand.
GACGGAAAGCTCAAGGAGTTCCTGGATGAACAACTGAAGAAGGGGTACATCCGCCCATCCAAATCTCCCTATGCATCATCCTTCTTCTTCATTAAAAAGAAGGACGGAAAACTACGACCAGTACAAGACTACAGGAAGATAAATGCTGTCACTATTCGCAACCAGTACCCCCTCCCTCTCATCTTGGACCTCATCACGGACCTCAGCCAAGCACACACATACACAAAATTGGACGTCCAGTGGGGATATGTAACGTCTACCACGGACGTTTGCCTGACTTAGGCGTCGGTGTAACGTGGGTTCCCTTCTGGTCGGAAACGATGGTTGTCGGGGGAGTCGGGGAATACCGCAGGGTGCCGCTGATAGGCTCTGAGGTGGTCGCGATAAGTATAGAGGGGGAGGTCGAGTGGAACGTTTGGAGGGACTGCAGGTACTTTACGGATATACCTCCAACTGGGGTGGTTGACAATGTAGTAACACTTGTATGTCCTTGCAGTTCGGGAGTTGAGATATTCAAAGACGAGGTGACATGTGGTACCAGGCGGGTAAGAGACGGTCAGCGTATCCACCATTCACGAGGGAACTGGGGAGTTTAGAGGTCACGGGGATCCCTTCTTGGTCTAAGGGATATACCGGAGCTAGTTCACTTAAGAGTCGACGGGACCCTTAGCACAGTAGATGAGTTGAGAAGTGGTATTCGAAGAAGACCAAGATGGGGATCCTGGTCCGTAGTACTACGAGCTTAAATACACGTAAGGGAGCCAGTTCTAGCTCCGCTTGAACCCGTATGTAGCCAATAGCGTAAGTAGCGTAGATCCTAGGACAGGGATCCTAGGAATCAGTCATCCATGACATAATACTGATATCATACAACAATAGAACTCGGAGGTAAGCACATAAGACACATCACGTACAACAATAAGAGGCATCAGTCAGCCAGAACACAAGGCAACAAGATCCGAAGTCCATGACACATTAGTACTGACATACCGAGTCATCGCGAATACGTCAGAGTTCACAACTGGGCCGGGCAGTCCGAGAACGAAACATAACATCACCCCCTTTTCAGGTTCAAGCCCCAGCTTGACCACGCATGATGGCCAAGGGATTGGTACCGACCTCACGCAAGGCTCGGATGCGGGCTATCTCCTCGGCGTCTTGCCCCACCTTGGGCCCTCAATGAAGCAAGGCCCGCACATTCTCAATGTGGTCGACTGCGTGGGCTCGCTGAAGTCGGGTGACACACCTGTTGCGCTCTACCTCGATCCTCTCCAGCTTCATTTGCTCGGCGGCTAGTCGGTGCTGTTGGGTGCGCCAGTGTTACGTCTACCACGGACGTTCGTCTGACTTAGACGCTATTGTAACGTGGGTTCCCTCGCGGATAGAACTTGTGGTTGTCTAAAGTATTGGGAAAGACTGCTGGATGGGGCAAATACGTGCCGGTGGAGTCCCGATAAGTATAGAGACTCTCTTGTATGGGGACGTTGGGAGGTGGACCAGGAACTTTGCGGATGTACCTCCACTGGGGGTTATCGACGATGTAGTAGCAATGGGTGGGTCGAGCGGTACGCGAGTTGAGGTATTCGAAGACTAAGTGGCACGTGGTGTTCGGTGGATATTGCACTGTTGGCGAGTCTACCATTCACATAGGAACTGGAGACGGAGTCACAGGGATCCCCCTTGGTCACTAAGGGATATGCCGGAGCTAGCTCACTTAGGGGCTCTACGAGTCCCTAGTACAGAAGACGAGTGAAGAGTGGTATTTGGAAGAAGACCAAGATGGGGATCCTGGTCTGTACTACTGTGAACTTAAATACAAGTAAGGGAGCCAGTTCTAGCTCCGCTCGAACTCATACTGAGCCAATAGCGTAAGTAGCGTAAACTAATAATAGAATGCGCAGTCGTCATCGTAATCCGAGTCGCGTACAACAATAGAGAGCATCAGTCAGCATAGTAAGCCACGTCACGTACAACAATAGGAGACATCAGTCAGCCGGGACACGAGGCAATAAGATCCGAAGTCCATGACACATTACTCCTGACATACCGAGTCATCACGAATACGTCAGAGTTCACAACCGGGCCGGGCAGTCCATAAACGAAACGTAACAGCCAGCCTAACGTCATGCAGCGATAGCGGTGGACCTCCGCCATGAGGGTCGCGTCCTTCACATGAAGGAGTGCTTGGTTGACTGAGTCGACTAGTCCTGCGTCGGAGAGCAGGAATGTGAGGTCGTCGTCGGTGTAAGTGGGGGTAGGGGACTGTTCGTCGTAGTAGGGGACGGCCTGGACTGGTTTTCCATACTGCTGGTTGCACCCTGCCCTGAAGGCCAGGACAAAAGGGTCGGCGGTAAGGATGAGCTGAGTATACCGGGTGGGCCAAAGTCGTTCCTGAGTGTCGCGAATCTGAAAGGGAATGTAATGTACTCCCCTGTTGAATTGGTACCCCCTGGGTGTCACGGACGCGTTTATTTTCGCCTTTTGTGGATCACGTGACCTGCCATCACGTTCTCTAGTTAGTCACGTGAAATATCGTGCACTTTTGATCACGTGACCATGGGAAAGTAATCCCTTATACGGGATACCCCTTTATGGTCACGTTCTATATATGGACAGACTCTATGATTGGTAGATAAGGATGGAACCTTCTAGTACGCTCTAGATTACGCTTAGTAGGCATGTATTACGCGCTGTATTAGGTTTTACTCAGCGACACGTCATATGTAGTCAGCCTTGATGACAGTGCATCAGTCAGCACTAAAGATAAGGCTATTAATAGACACGACGCGTCAGCTCTTTAGTCATAGCTACTTACTTTACACTTAGTAACAGTGTTCAAGCTCCGACTTAATCGCAGCCGCAGTAGATACTTAAGCTTGCCTGTAGCGTCCTGAGTGGAACCAACTTGTCCTCTTGGTTCTCCACTCAGGTGCGCATTCATTGTACTTCCTTATCTCTGTCCAATCTAACTTGTCCTCTTGGTTCTCCACTCAGCCTGCCGCCGTGTGACACTGCGTGCTTTGACCTTGAATAAAGGTCTTTTAGTGTACGCCCGCTCCACGTCGACTGTAGGTCTAGCGCGTGATTTATCTCCGCGCCAAGCTTGAGTCTCACCCAACACAGTTCACCCCTTTTTACTTGGCTTGGCGTAGCGCGATTGTCATACCGCTACACTGGGGGGGGGTGTCTCCGGCCGATCTTCGGCCTCCTGCACAAGTTCCTCCGCTTGATCTGCGCGAAGCGTGGGTGGATGTGCCGCCGGTAGTGTGATAGCCTCCCCGGTGGGTCTGCATAGCGGGGGGGTTTCCGAGTGTGTTGTGGTGAGGTGGGTGGCGTAATGTAGATACTGATGCACCTCGAGACGTTCGGCTGGGTCGTACGGATCCCCGCCCTCGTTGGGCCCCGGTGGGGATGATGGTCGGCTGGGCACATAGCCTTGTTCGTTGCCCGCTGGAGTAGGCGCTCTGGTTGGGACGTAGTTGCTTCCGAGTCGACTGGGCTGATTGGTCTCGGAATAAAGAGTGGGGGACAGCAAAGGAACTTGGGATGACGTGGTGGAAGGAGGGCGATCTCCTCGTTGGTGAAGGGCGAGGGTAGACGACAGGGGTGACGGTGGCGTGGACTGTACTCGGTAAGGTGCGGATAGTTTGGTGTTGACGACATAGCGGAAGTTGACTGGGGATGATGGGCGCATGAGTACTAGTGATGATAGGAGAGGAGAATGGGGACGTCTCTTGGGATTTCCCTGCGTTTATATGTACTTTGCGAGCGGGGTTGGAATTTTTGAATTCCTGGATCACGTCGTCCGCAAATACGTCATCCTTGTCGACCCATTGGTTGTCCAAGTCCGGGTGTAACGCTACCACAGCGCTTTTAGCCCGACTTGGACTCGTAGAAGGGCGTTCACGACTTAGCTGGTTGTCGACCCGCTTGCAGGGTCTTGATCAGTCCGTAGAATATGACTAAGGCGATCCACAGTATCCGCCCTGTCAGTATCAAGGCAACTCCAACTTGTTGTGTCGAAAGGGCCAGGGTCCTAGACTCGAAGGTCAGGGTTTAGAAGGGTCGCTCTCCCCTTAGAAGTGGAAAGGCCTCTTAGAACCTTTCTAGTAGACGAGTGAGAGTGGTGGTATTTAGAAGAAGACCAAGATAGCGTATCTCAGTCTTCGCTGCCCACTATTTATACAGGTTACAGAGGTAGCTTTAAAGCTCCTCTCTAAGACGACTACTACTAGCAATAATAGCTCGAACCCTACTATCGCTATCCTAGTAATGAGTCATGGTAACTATCACATGCTACCACGACTCTTGTGATGAACAGCAGAGATGGACAGCATACTCACAGTGACAAGGCAGACTGTGGTGAGATACACTGAGCAGCTGGAAGCAGCAGAGGGGGATCTTGCAAGAGAAGCTAGAAGGTAGTTCTGGCACACAAGCAGTGAGGAACTGATGTTACATTGGAGAAGGGAAGACATACCTGGCACACAAGCAGTGAGGAACTGATGTGGACCAGGAGCGTACAAGCTACACTACTTATACTTTACAGAGAGTGACACTGATACAAGGAGAGTAACACAGAGTCACGTATTACAAGGAGCATTGTTCTTAGTATGGGACAAGAGGGATGTACAGAAAGAGAACAAGGCGATAAGAACAAAAGGAATCCAGACCAAGATGATATCATAGTGACATCACAATAAGGATAGAACAAGAGAGAGTGCAAAGACGCAAAGTACAATGTAAAGTCCAGAGGAGTCCGAATGACATCATTGTACATGATGTCATAGATAGGAAGAAAGTCCGAAATTGTACAGATCAAATATCTAATCTACAAGTCCTGTAAATCTTATCTAAAGCAGTCCATGCTGCAAGTCCGGTCCATCCAGAGCCGCTAAGTGCGCAAAGGTCACTTATCAACATCTTGCTGACTGATGATGAGTCCATGACTAATCTATGCTTACTATCGTAGTCATAACCATATAGTAAGCGTTCACTTCAATCTTCGTACCGTAATGTGAGTCCAATGAGCTCGAACCGTAACATCACCCCCTTTTCAGGAGCGACGCCCACGTCGCCGGCGATCGCCGGCTCCTCCCATCCATCCCGCCTGTACTTCCTCTATCCTGTCCATCGCGTTTGCCATCTCCAATCGAAACTTGCTCCGGGCCAGCTCCCCCTTGATGCCCCCCAGTGCGGCGGCGAGTTGGTGGAGCCGCTTGTTACGTTTCGTTCTCGGATCGTACGGACCGGCTGTGAACTCTGACGCGTTCGTGATGACTCGGCGCGTCGGTAGTAATACGTCATGGACTTCGGATCTTACCGCCTCGTGTTGTGCTGACTGATGAGCCCTATTGTTGTACGTGATCGTGATTAGGCTTGATGACTGATGTTCTATTGTTGTACGTGTTTCGGATTACGACGACGACTGCGCATTCTATTATTAGAGTGCGCTACTTACGCTATTGGTTACTTACAAGTTCGAGCGGAGTTGGAACTAACTCCCTTACTTGTATTTAAGCTCGTAGTACTACAGACCAGGATCCCCATCTTGGTCTTCTTCAATTACCACATCTTCTACTCGACTCCTGTGCTAGGGACTTGCAGCGTCCCTAAGTGAACTAGCTCCGGTATATCCCTTCGAGACCAAGAGGGATCCCCGTGACTTCGTCTCCATCTTCCTCAGCAAATGGTAGATCAGCCGACCGTGACTTATCCACCTGGTACCACGTGTCATCTCGTATTCGAGTATCTCAACTCCCGCACCGCTCGTCCTACCCACTGCTATTACATCATCGACAACCTCGAGTGGGAGTACATTCGTAAAGTCCCCAATCCTCCAGCAAACGTTCCCATAGCCGAGACGTTGTATACGTATCGAGACTCTACAGGCACGTATTGGCCCCATCCCGCAGTCTTTCCCGAGCACTCGGACAACCACAGGTTCTATCCCCAAGGGAATCCACGTTACAACAGCGTCTAAGTCAGACCAATGTCCGTGGTAGACATTACACTGCTGCTCCATCCGCTCAGCCTCGTACGCATAAGACCGATAGCGGTGTAGCTCGGCCTTTAGGCTCACGTCGTGCAGCTCCGCGAGGGCGCGATCGACGCGGGGGCGGTTGTGGTATCCTCCGGCGAAGATCATGAGATCCTCTTGAGGGTAGTGGGGCTTACCTTGGGCCCTGACCTGCGGCTCAGCGTAGAGTGGCTTCGAGTACACCTTCTCGCTCTCTTCCGTCAACCCCAGTACCAGGGGGTCCGCGTTCATGATGACTTGAATGAACGCGGCTTGGCGGGTATGCCCCTGTCCGTCGGTGATCGGGTAGTGAATGAAGTTCTCCCTGCGGTTGTGCGTGTAGCCGTGGGGAGCGGGCCCCAGGGTGCGGTGTTGTAGTTGGAGTAGTGGGAAGAGGGGAGGAGCGTCAGCCCGGACTCTGCCTCGGTACAGGGGGCGCCCTGCGGTGTCGCAGGCGTAGGGGGTCTCGTCGGGGTGGTCAGTGTCGGTGGCAGTGACGATGAGCGGGTGCTCATCTGGGTAGTAATCGTGGAGACTCCCTCACGTCTGTTCCAGTACCGTCTCATGCGCTCCACGGCGCCCACCTTCCTCCTGGCCATCATCTCCGACCACCGTTCGGTCGCCCTCTGAAGCTGCTCCCGCTTCCACGCCCTCGCCACCTCCAGCCACTGCTTCTCCCGCTTCCAATCTTGCCATCATAACGTCGCCGGAGACCAGCTCCTCGACCCACTGCTCGACTCTAACTGGGAGAGGTCAAGGTGAGGACACCTCACTGTCGCAGAGAGCTGCACGAAGCCGATCGACTTCGGGCGTCGTGAGTGGGGTGCGGTTGAGGCGCTGGCCGTCTTCGGTGACCAGCCACCAGCTGGCGGGGTTGCTGGTGTCGGGGGTGTACTCGGCGGGGACGAGGATTTGGAGGGCGTCGACAAGTTCTTGATGGGTGATGGGGCCCGTGTTTGAGGCAACACGAGCGACGGCGTCGGTGGCAGTGGGAAGAGACATTGTGGTGAGTAGGGATTGAAGGAAGCCAGTGTGAGGAATGGGAAGGGATGGTGAGGACATTGACGAAAGCTTCCTGGCTTTTAAGTCTCGCGTTGCGCGGGGATTCAATCGTTGGTACTCAACTAGGGCATCATTCGCGAATACGTCGTCCTTATCGACCCACTGATTTTCCGAGTCGGGGTACCCCTTCCATTTGATCAGGTACTGAAGGCGTTTCTTTCTGCCGAAGTGCCGATGATCCAGAACCTTCTCGACCTCGTATTCTTCTTCCCCCTCTACCAAATCTGGTGGCAGGCGCTGGAAATTTTCTCCGTGCATGAGCGTTTCGTGATAAGGCGTGAGAAGATCAATGTGAAACACTGGGTGAATGCTCCACTGCGCGGGAAGTTCCAGTTGATAGTTCACCGATGACAGGACTTTTGTGATTTTGAAGGGTCCATGCCATCTTGCCGCTAGTTTGGGGGTTGGTTGATTGGTCCTCAGGTGACGCCCCTCTAGCCATACATAGTCTCCTATCCAAAACTTCGGGGTATCTCGGTGTTTGACCCAGCTAAGTTGTGCCCTTTTGATGAGTTCTTGGGCTTCTTTCCGTGCTTCTCAGAATTGTTCCAGCCTCGTGGTGATCTGTGGGATTGGAGATGGCTTATCGAGCCAATCAGCGCGCGGATCGTATCCCATGAGGAGGGAGAACGGGGACTTCCTTGTCGTCTCGTGAGGCCAATTGTTATGCGCGAATTCAGCTATTGGTAAGAAGGTCGCCCAGTTATCTTGCCTTTCGTTGGCCCAGAAGCGGAGGTACTGCTCTAGCCATTGATTGGTCCTCTCGGACTGCCCGTCTTGTAATGTTACCACAGGAACGTTATGTGCGACGTGCACGTCACTAAGTCATTCAAGCCGAGGTAACGGGACATGAAGTAGTCGGTTAAGACCAAGTTTGATGATGAATAAGCACCACACAGTCTCCTCAGACGCGTAGGTGATAGTCGGGGTTTCTGGGGTTCAAGCGAAAAAGCGAACCAAAGTCGTGCTCAAGCGAAACAGCGAGCAAAAGTCGTTCGTGGATTGACAACGATGTGGTATTACACAAGAAGTCAAGTCTACCGTACAAGCTAGGTAGCGTGCGACTTATATACTGATACGGGATGTTTGTACGCAACAAACATATGGCGCGATACGTGGAGTCCTAAGCGAAAGCAGAACAAAGGCGAAACTATAGTAGGAAATATGATGATTGCGCGGGGTCATGCGGGAGTCAGCTGAGACTGGAGCGCCGTGAACTCTGATATACAAGGAAGGGGGCGTAGAGGCGTATCGTACAGCGAAGGAATCATGGGAAACGGTTGGGCGCGTGATGAGTTATGGGCGTAACAAAGTGGGGTATGGGAGTGATAAGCAAGGAACGGAAGCGTCCATGGGAAATGGAAGGGAAAATCGTAACATTACCCCCCTGTCAGACCTGAAGTCGCCACGACTTCAGTCACTGCCAACGTAGTTGTACACGTCAGCACTGGGGTCATTAGTCTCGTCGTCCCGGTCATCCACCGGGCATACGTGTCGACGCAGGAACAAGTACCTGCCACGCTCCCCACATCTCCTGCACGCCTTGTACTGGGGGCACTCAATCTCGTCGTGCCGCGCATCGAACCTCAGACACTTCCCGCACCAGCGGGGACGTTCCGAGGGTTCCTCAAACGCTGGGGTGATGGGCGCGAGGCGATGGATAAGGCAGTTAGCCGACTCATGAGCCCGGCTCGCGCACCACGTACACACCCCAGTCGGCGGTCGATTTGGACACTCACTCATCTTATGGCCCCGCTTCTTGCACAGATAGCACTTTCATCGCTTCTGTGTGCGGCTGGGTCCGTCCATGAGACGGGGCATCTCAACTGGCCCACCAGGTCGTGGTACAAGAGGGAGCTCAGGGTGGAGATGTCGAGGGCGTACCGGGCGGGTGGTGAGCTCGACGAATTTGTTTGTTATCAGTGGGATGGCGCCTGCGTACTGCAGGCATTTGGTGATGCCCTCCAGCGTGATGTCTAGGTGGAATTGATCTTGCGTGGCTTCTTGCTCGAGCCGTCGTAGGTCCGCCCGACGCGCATCCAGGGCGATCTTGTCCCCGAGGCACTGCCGCAACCTCGCGACCTCCGCCGACAGGCGGGGGTTTTTGAGTTCGCTCAGGACCTCATTGATGGTAACGGCACGAGGATCTTGCGGACTGAAGACGGCGAGCTGATGAGGGGAGATAGCGGGGTGCATAGCTGTAGGACGGGGTGTAGACAAGTAGACTTCTTGGCAGTAGCACGCTTTTCCTCTCCCCAAGGTTCTGACGATCTCGCGATAGTCCCGACGATAGTAAATGTACTTCGCCAGGACTTTCGTGACGTCGTCTTCCAAAGGGATCATGAGGGGAAAGAAGAACGGGGTGTCGGAGGCGTTAAGGAAGAATGGCAGACCTGGGTCATCAGATTCTTCATCATCCCCCTCATTGATCGGCTCTTCGTCGTCATCAAGAGATGCGAGACGAGGGTCGGGCCTGAGTCGACGCGGGGGTCCAGCTGGCGTCAGGGAATAGGGATGGGGGAATTCTGAGGCTAGTTGCGACATAGGGACAACTGGTGTGAGACCCGGGGGAGCTTCAAGGAGGGGAGCTACTGCTGGTTCGAGTGGTGGTGGAGACGAAGGAGGGGGTGTGGGACTCGTGGGTGAAATATTGAGGGCAATGGCCAAAACAGGCGTGGGAGGTCGAGATGGGACCACCGAGTACGGGGTCCAAGCTATGAAGGGGGTCGGGATCCCTTCAGACTGCGAAGGAACTGTGAGTCGTTCGAGAATGATAGCAGATGGGGGGCGTGGGCGGTCGTTGGCTGGGATGGTGTCGTGGGTAATAGGGGTCGACATGATGATGGTGAGTGGGCCGTCTTTGCCTCGTCCCCTTTTTATAGGTTTCGCCCTGCTCCATCAGCGGTAGGGTTGCGGCGATAGAAGTCGGCGATTGCGTCTGGCGCGTGTGTGACGTGGTCAGCTGGTTCCCACGTGCTGTCACTCATGGGGAAGCCCTTCCACTTGACTAGGAATTGGAGTTTGCGCCCTCGTCCATGGAGTCGCGATCCCATGACCTGCTCCACTTCGAATTCTTCTTCGCCGTCCACGAGTTCAGGGGGGGGGTGTTACGTTTCGTCTTCGGACTGCCCCGACCGGTTGTGAACACTGACGTGTTTGTGATGACTCGACGCGTCAGCAGTAATATGTCATGGACTTCGGATCTTGTAGCCTCGTGCCCTGGCTGACTGATAAGCTTCATTGTTGTACGTGATGGTGTTTATGCTCTTTCCTTCGACTTCTATTGTTGTACGATATCAGTATTACATTGTGGATGACCGATCCCTAGGATAGTTGTACTAGGGTTCACGCTACTTACGCTATTGGTTACTTACGAGTTTGAGCGGAGCTAGAACTGGCTCCCTTACTTGTATTTAAGTTCACAGTAGTACAGACCAGGATCCCCATCTTGGTCTTCTTCAATTACCACATCCTCTACTCGTCTCCCGTGCTAGGGATCCATAGTGTCCCTAAGTGAGCTAGCTCCGGCATATCCCTCTGTGACCAAGAAGGGATCCCCGTGACCTCATCTCCATCTTCCTCTGTGAATGGTAGATCAGCAGACTGTGACTTACCCGCCTGGTACCACATGTCACCTCGTCTTCGAATACCTCAACTCCCGTACCGCCCGACCTACCCACTGTTATTACATTGTCGACAACCTCGAGTGGGAGTACATACGCAAAGTCCCTTGCCCGCCACCGAACGTCCCCATTCAAGAGACGTTATACACCTACAGAGATTCTACAGGCACGTATTGGCCTCACCCCGCGGTCTTCCCCGAGCACTCAGACAACCACAGGTTTTACCCCCGAGGGAACCCACGTTACAACAGCGTCTAAGTCAGACCAACGTCCGTGGTAGACGTTACATTAAGACCAAGATCCTTCAACGTGGCTTCGGCAGTAACAACCCGCGATCTTTGGATCCCATTCCGACCGTATCATATCGACAGAAGAGGGGAACGCAACGTCCCTAAACAATACCTCAAAGGAGCATTTTGGCAAACAGAACAAGGAGACCCAGGCTACGTAGTTCTTTACACTTACAAGGACGGCAAGACCGGACTCATCCCGGTAGAATTCAACTTCAACCACACTTGTTGGACGGAGATCAGGTGGGACGAACTCCACGGCAAACTACAAGTCGTCAAACCCGCAGGATCAAGCCTTCACCTCGACATTCGTCAAAGCGAAACAACTACTAGAGATCAGTGGGGACCTATCGACGGACAAGAAGAAGAACCAGTCCGCTCCCCTACTCCCAAGACACCAGCACCCTCCCCATCTTTGGGAAGCAACCCCGAGGAAATCCGCATCCTCGAAGCACAAGTAGAAGAAGAAGAAGCGCAATTGGAATTACTAGCTGAGTCCATCCCTACAGATATGACCACCACAATCACCGAACAACCAACTACGTTCCAGGAACCCGTGCGTATTAGTCGCGGCGGAGGACCCCCACCCGGAGGACATGGAAGTGGAGGCGGAGACGATGGAGGAGGAGACCCAGGAGGACCCCTCTTCACTGGACCAAACGTGTCAAGCGGAACCAAGCCCGAGAAATTCATGGGCAAAGAACCCCTCGTGTTTACGGGAGACCGCACTAAAGTCCAACAGTTCCTCACTCAATGGGAGCTGTTCGTGGAAACCAACTATGACAACCCTGCGTTCACTCTCCCTTACCGCAAAGCACTGATTTTTCTCACCTATATCCAAGGGGACCACATCAACGAATGGGTCCTTTCCACCACCAAATGGGTCAAGGCGTACAAAGCCAAGCATGGACCTTACGACAAGTGGATCTGGGAGGCCATTGAACTCGGCTTCCGCAACACATTCGCGGACACGCTCGAAAAGGAAAGAGCGCAGCAAGAACTACAGAAAGGCTTCCGAATGGAAGGACAAGACATTGACTCCTACGTCGCCAAATTCGAGAAAGCGGTTAGAGAAGCAGGATACCGCTTCGACGACTCCTTAGTCCTCGACAAGTTCACCGAAGGACTCCCAGTGGAACTCTACAAGAACGCATACAACTTCCACAGCCCAAACACGTACGCTCAATGGAAAACGGCCGCACTCGAACAGCAGCGCAAGTGGATGCATCTGCAAACGTGTTTGGGGGGGCGTAAACCCCCAGGGCCCGGTAAGCCGGGCAATACCTCTCTTGGAACTTTCAACGCTCCAAACCGCCCGCAGCAACCACGCCAAGGATGGCAGGCATTCCGGAACCACCCGGACGCCATGGACACCACCCCGGGAAGAGTCCGCGCTCGACTTGCAGGCTCCGAGGAAATCGACTACGCTCGACCTCCGTACACAGCACAAGGAGGACGTTCCCAAGGAAAAGGAGTTGTAGATATGAAGAACATCAACTGCTACAACTGTGGAAAACTTGGACACATGTCCCGCGACTGTCGCCAACCCTGCAAACCGCGCACCAATACGAACTGGCAACCACGCCAAGGAAGGGGGGCGTTCATAGAAGAAGTTCAAAGTGTCCAAGACGAACCTCTGATCCAATTCGAAGATGACGGCGGCAGTAGCCGCGGCGCCCGCGCCACCACTGATACGCCACAAGAACGGGTGACCAGCTGGATAAACGGAGTCCGAAACCTTGACGACGAAGCCCGGGATTTGGTAGTTCGGGACCTATTGGGGTGAGAGGATTTTCAAAGCACCTGAACCCGACGGCCTGGGTAAGGGCATTACGGTGTAATTCTGTGTTCATAACGCGCTATCAATCTATGCATGTTCCAGTTTCATTGCGCGCAAGTTACGCCATGGCCGACAAACGAGCACTAGTGGACTCCGGAGCCACTAACAACTTCATACATCCGGATTTCGTCAAAAGAATGAGGCTAGGCCTCAAAGAGCTAGACTGTCATCGAAAGATCTGGAACATTGACGGCACGCATAACAAAGGGGGCAAGATCACCCACTGTGTGGATCTAGAAGTACAAACCAAAGGAATTATCAAAGAAATGAGATTCCTAGTAACCGACGTAGGAGGAGAAGACATAATATTGGGATACCCATGGCTAGCAACCTTCCAACCCGACATCCAATGGGCCACGGCTACGCTTAACGAAGCTGAGTATCCAGTTGTTCTCTGCACTATCAATCCCACGAAACCTCGGATAGACCCGGTTATCGCACGCCTAGTACTCGAAAAGCTACTGCTCCCTAACAAACTGAAAATCGAGGAACAACTTAAAGAGGAATGCAACCTTGAAAACACCCGTTTACGCGCGACAATGTCGACAGAAATGGCAATAGAAGCAAAGCAATACACGGAGAAAAAAGCAGTCCCAGAGGAATACCAAAGACACGTCAAAATCTTCAGCGAAGAAGAGTCCAACCAATTCCCGCTATCCAAACCATGGGATCACGCAATCGACTTCAAGCCAAACGCACCGGATACAATTGACTGCAAGGTTTACCCAATGAGCCAAGCGGAAGACAAAGCACTCAAGGAATGGATAGACGAACAACTGGCCAAGGGGTACATCAGACCCTCTAAATCTCCATACGCATCATCATTCTTTTTTATCAAAAAGAAGGACAGAAAGCTACGCCCTGTAAAGGACTATCGAAACATCAACAATTGGACGATACGCAATCAATATCCTCTCCCACTCATCCCAGAACTCATCGCCGACCTAAGCGGAGCATTCATATTCACCAAACTGGATATCCGCTGGGGGTACAACAACATAAGGATCAAAGAGGGAGACCAGGAAAAGGCAGCGTTCAAAACAAGATACGGACTTTTCGAACCAACGGTAATGTTCTTCGGGCTAACCAACTCTCTGGCAACGTTTCAAACAATGATGAACGAGATTTGCAAAGACCTCATCGCCTACCATGAGACCAAAGGCACGATCATCAGGGTATACATGGACGATATAGGTATAGCCACTCGATCGACAGAACAAGCACACATCAACGCAGTACACGACATCCTAGACCTACTAGAGGAAAACGACCTATTCCTCAAACCGGAAAAATGCATCTTCCATGCACCAAGCATCGATTACCTGGGGGTAATCATTGAAAAGGGGGTGACACGCATGGACCCCGTCAAAATTTCCGGCATCAAAGACTGGCCAAACCCCAAAAACGTCAAACAGGTGCGATCGTTCCTAGGCTTCTGCAACTTTTACCGCGCTTTCATTCGAAATTTTGCCACACACGCCCGCCCCCTTAACAAACTCACACGAAAAGATACGGAATGGACATGGACAACAACGGAACAGGAAGCATTCGACAAAATCAAGAGACTCGTCACGGAAGAACCAGTTCTCGCGCATGCCAAACTAGAAGATCAATTCGAACTCGAAGTAGACGCCTCAGGATTTGCAGTGGGAGCCGTACTGCTCCAACGCAAAGAAGATGGCAAGAGACATCCTATCGCCTACTATTCAAACACCCTTAGTGCGGCGGAACGGAACTACGATATTTATGACCTCGAACTCCTGGCAATCGTCAAGGCACTTCGAAACTGGCGCCACTACCTGGCAGGATCCCCGCACAAAATCAAAGTATTCTCGGATCACATGAACCTCCAATACTGGCGCTCCCCTCAAAAGATAAGTCGCCGAGTAGCACGGGAAGTACTAGAACTCTCTGAGTATGACATCGAGATTCATCACATCAAAGGAACGGCAAATGGAAGAGCCGACGCCCTATCCAGACGCCCGGACTACGATCAAGGGGAAGGAGATAACGACCAAGTCACGGTACTACCCGATGACATCTTTGTCAGGGCCGCAGCAATAGACACAACGGAAGATCCCCTTCGAATCAACGCCACCATATCGGTACAAGAGATGGAGAAAACGAATCCGGTGTACGCCCAAGACGACGACAAACTCCGCCCCTGGATAGACCCGCACGGATTAAAGAAGGTCGAAGGCACCTGGTACAAAGACAGACGCCGAGTAGTCACGGGAGGACTCCTTGAGAAACGGGAACTCATCAAAAATCACCACGATCCTCCAGTATATGGACATCCCGGAATCAGCAGAACCATCAGACTCGTGGAGCGATACTACTGGTGGCCAGGACTCAGAAACGACATCACGGACTATGTCAAAGGATGCGCCAACTGTCAACGTATTAAGGTTAACACCAGGGCCATCAAAGCACCATTGCGCCCAATATTTCCGAAACCAGAAGCTATGCCCTTTGAAACCATCGCCCTCGATTTTATCACTAAACTTCCAGAAGCACAGGGCTGCGATACGATCCTCACGATAACGGATCATGATTGCACGAAAATGTCCCTGTTCATCCTGTGCCAGGAAGAGATATCGGCCGAAGGTACAGCAGCCCTATACATCAAACACGTGTTCCCTCGATTTGGACTACCAGGGAAGATAATCAGCGATCGAGACCCCAGATTCACCTCAAAATTCACATGCGAATTGTGCAAACTCTTGGGAATCGAACAAAATATCTCTACGGTGTACCACCTGCGAACCGACGGACAGTCAGAATGCACGAACCAATGGCTAGAACAATACTTGCGGTTCTGGGTCAACGAGTGACAGGACGATTGGATCCACTACCTCCCCATGGCTGAGTTTACGCATAACAATTGGCCCAGTGAAACCACTAAAGAATCCCCGTTTCAGCTCCTCATGGGATACAACCCACGCGCCGATTGGACCGATAGGCCATCACCAATTCCACAAGTAGCGCTCAGGATCAAACAGTTCAAGGAACTCCGCCAGCGCGCGCAGTCGCTGATGATCAAAGCGCAGCAGGGGTGGATCAAGGCCAAAGATACGCCCAAGTTCCAGATAGGGGACCAAGTATGGCTGGAAGGACGCCACTTACGCACGCATCAACCAACGGCGAAACTAGCGGTGCGACGCCACGGCCCCTTTAAAGTCGCTCAGGTGATGTCCGCAGTCAACTATCGATTAGAACTTCCCACGCAGTGGCAAATTCACCCAGTGTTCCATGTGGATCTCCTGACGCCCTATCGCGAAACACCCACGCACGGACCAAACTATCAGCGCCCACCGCCGGATCTAGTTGGAGGTGAAGAAGAATACGAAGTCGAGAAGATTCTAGACTCTCGGCGATTCGGCAGAAGTCGCAAACTGCAGTATTTGGTCAAATGGAAGGGATACCCGGACTCGGACAACCAATGGGTCGATAAAGATGACGTGTTCGCTGACGACGCTATAAGGGAGTTTAAAAATTCCAACCCCGCCAGAGAAACGCATATAAGCGCAGGGAAATCCCAAGAGATGTCCTCATCTCCTTCCTTCACTTCACTCCCCACTTATGAGGCCCTCTTCCCCAGTCAACTTCCGCTATGTCGTCAATGAGGAGCTATCCACACCTTACCGAGTACAGTCCACGCCATCGTCACCCCTGTCAGCTACCCTCGCCCTTCACCAACGAGGAAGTCGTCCTCCTTCCCCCGGGCCATCCCCAGTTCCTTCGCCGACCCCCACTGTTTATTCCGAGAGCAATCAGCCCAGCCGCCTCGGAAGCAACTACGTCCCGACCAGAGCGCCCACCCCAGCAGGCGACGAACAAGGGTATGTGCCCAGTCGACCAGTATCCCCGCCGGGGCCCGACGAGGGCGGGGATCCGTACGACCCAGCCGAACGCCTCGAGGCGCATCAATATCTACGTTACGCCACCCATCTCACCACTACACACTCGGAAACCCCCCCGCTATGCAGACCCACCGGGGAAGCTATCACATTACCGGCGGCACATCCATCCCCGATTCGCCCAGATCAAACGGAGGAATGTGTGCAGGAAGCCGAAGATCGGCCGGAAACCCCCCCTCCCAGGGGGTACCAGTTCAACAGGGGAGTGCATTACATTCCCTTTCAGATTTGAGATGCTCAGGAACGACTTTGGCCCGCCCGGTATACTCAGCTCATTCTCACCGCCGACCCGTTCGTCCTGGCCTTCAGGACTGGATGCAACCAGCAATACGGAAAGCCTGTCCACGCTGTCCCCTACTACGACGAACAGTCCTCTGCCCCCACTTACACCAACGATGACCTCACGTTCTTGCTCTCCGACGCAGGACTAGTCGACTCGGTCGACCAGGCGCTCCTTCACATGAAGGACGCGACACTCATGGCCGAGGTCCATCGTTACTGGTGCATGACACTCGGATGGCGAGCGCAACAGCACCGACTGGCGGCGGAGCAGATGAAACTGGAGCGCATAGAGATCGAGCGCAACAGGTGCGTCGCCCGACTTCAAAGGGCGCATGCGATAGACCGCATCGAGAACACTCGGGCCTCGCTTCACCGCGGACCCAAGGCTGAGCAGGACGCGGAGGAGATAGCCAGGATCCGGGCTCTTCGTGAGGTCGGTACCAACCCACTGGCGATCATGCGTGGTCAAGCTGGGGCTTGACGCTGAAAAGGGGGTGATGTTACGTTTCGTCTTCGGACTGCCCGGACCAGTTGTGAACACTGACGTGTTTGTGATGACTCGACGCGTCAGCAGTAATATGTCATGGACTTCAGATCTTGTAGCCTCGTGCCCTGGCTGACTGATAAGCTTCATTGTTGTACGTGATGGTGTTTATGCTCTTTCCTTCGACTTCTATTGTTGTACGATATCAGTATTACATTGTGGATGACCGATCCCTAGGATAGTTGTACTAGGGTTCACGCTACTTACGCTATTGGTTACTTACGAGTTTGAGCGGAGCTAGAACTGGCTCCCTTACTTGTATTTAAGTTCACAGTAGTACAGACCAGGATCCCCATCTTGGTCTTCTTCAATTACCACATCCTCTACTCGTCTCCCGTGCTAGGGATCCATAGTGTCCCTAAGTGAGCTAGCTCCGGCATATCCCTCTGTGACCAAGAAGGGATCCCCGTGACCTCATCTCCATCTTCCTCTGTGAATGGTAGATCAGCAGACTGTGACTTACCCGCCTGGTACCACATGTCACCTCGTCTTCGAATACCTCAACTCCCGTACCGCCCGACCTACCCACTGTTATTACATTGTCGACAACCTCGAGTGGGAGTACATACGCAAAGTCCCTTGCCCGCCACCGAACGTCCCCATTCAAGAGACGTTATACACCTACAGAGATTCTACAGGCATGTATTGGCCTCACCCCGCGGTCTTCCCCGAGCACTCGGACAACCACAGGTTTTACCCCCGAGGGAACCCACGTTACAACAGCGTCTAAGTCAGACCAACGTCCGTGGTAGACGTTACAGGGGGCGTGGGAAGTTCTTCCCATGCAGTTCCGTCTCCTTATAGGGCGTAAGAAGGTTTGCATGGAACACCGGGTGTATCTTCCACGCGCTTGGCAGCTCCAACTCGTACGTCACTTCCGATAAGGCCTTCTTAATTCGGAAAGGCCCATGACGTTTAGGGGCGAGTTTCGCGGTGGGGTAGAAGGTTTTGAGCTTCGTTCCTTCTAGCCAAACCTGGGCTCCCTCGGCGTAGGGTATGAAGCGGCTTCTTCCCCTTTTCGCCATGAGACTTTGCGCGTGTTTGATGCAATCTTGCGCATGTTGTCGTCTCGTGGTCATTTTGTCTAGGCGTTGGTCGACCGATGGTGTAGGGGTGGGTTTTGGGACCCAGTTGGTTCATGGTTCCCATCCCATAATGAGTGAGAATGGGGAGTGCTTTGTTGTAGCATTCGGCCAAGAGTTGTGTGCAAACTGTGCCACTGGAAGAGCTTCCACCCAGTTATCCTGTTGCACGTTGCTCCAATGGCGCAGGTATTGCTCCAGCCATTGGTTGGTGCACTCCGATTGGCCGTCTGTTTGGGTGTTACGCTCCGTAGGGCGCACTTCGGGAGATCGCACTCGACCGGTCTTCAAGGGTTCCTTAGCGACTTCGGGTATACCCGCTCTTGTTCTGCCGCCTGAGCTAGCGCCTGCTGCCGCTCTTGATCTTCGAGGATAAGTCCGAAATGGACAATCTGTAGGACTCGGATAGCAACGAAAAGATAAAAGAAAAGAATGACTTCGCTCGTGTACGCTGAGCTGGCACGCTCAATCAATCGGTCACGTGATCGGAAGGGAAAGGAGAGGAGGGACACCGCTATAGCAGAGGGACAAACTCCGAGGTCTGCGTAGGGTACGGACGCTGCTGTAATGCTGGACTAACTCCGAGGGCACGTAGGGCAGAGAGAGGAAGAGGTGGATTGAGAGCAAAGGGGACTGGGGGATTACTCGGACTAGGTTGTACGGACTATACAAGAAGTCAAAGCTACCGTCTAAGGTCGCTTCTACCATCTACTTATACACATCCAGGGAGCTTTCAAGCTCAGCCCGGACTCCGACAATCAGTGCTAATCGTCCAATGAGAAAACATACAACACGAGGCGGAGACTGCGGAACTGCGGAGCACACATGTCCAACGCCACTGATGGTGGCTGAGACATACAGTCCATGGGCGCATCAGGCCACAGGGACGAGGCACGGGAAAGTCAACACAAATACAGTAATGGATCACAAACCAGGCACAATCGATAACACACGTTCCAATCCAGGCACAAGCTCATCTGGACTCTTCTGGTGCAGTCTGGGCCAGGTCACGTGCCAGGGTCACGTGACGGGCAATGACGTCATCTGGCGCTAATCTTCCGGTCGTTGAGGTGGGTCCTGGGTAATTGCAAATCTTGAGGATAGGATGGCAGCGCATAGGTGTAGTGCGCGTTCCTCATGATACTTCCAGAGGCGTTCTCGGGCTTCTGCTTCTTCGGCTGCTTGCGCGGTCGCGTCTAACGGGTGTCGGTGACTTGCGGGTTCCCAGGCTACAAATTGCGCTGGGGATGGATCACGTGGTGGCGTGTCGGCGCGTTCCGGAAGGGCAAACATAACATTGGGGGTGGTATGCGGTGGAGATGTTTTGTCGTATCCCGAGTGTGCTGCACAATCCCTTCATAAATGCGGATGTGAATCGTGGATCTCGGTCTGTGATGAGTCTGCGTGGTATCCCATAGTGTGGGTAAACGTGTTGGAGGTAGAGTCGAGCTACTCCCTCGGCGGTGATGGTTTTGTGACAGGGTATGAAGATGGCCGCTTTTGAACAATCATGGTCGGTAATCGTAAGGATGGAGTCAAATCCTTGTGATGGCGGTAATTTTGTAATAAAGTCCATAGCGACAACTTCAAATGGCTCTGCTTCGGGGTTGGTCAAGATTGGGAATAAGTGGGGTTTCTGTCGGTGGGGGTTGATTTTGTTGGCCTGACATACGGCGCATCCTTTAACATATTCCTCGACGTCTTCTCGTATGGTGGGCCACCAGTAGTCGCGTCGTATTAGTTCGCGTGTGTTGGCGATTCCAGGGTGGCCCATGCTTGGAGAGTCGTGAAAGAAGGAGATTACCCCCCGCTTAAGATCGTTGTCCCCGACAACGACTAACGTGTCGTCTTTCCACCACAAACCATCGTGCTGTTTGAGGTTGTGGTGTTCGGCCCATTGTGCCGTCTTTTCCTTGCTAGCGTTCTGGGCCACCTTGGACCAGATGTCCATATCACATATTGACATTTGGGTGGCTCGGATAAATCTTTCGGCTGGTAGGACAATGACGTCGGTGTTGTCCCCTTCGCCGGACTCATAGTCCGACCGCCTGGACAGGGCGTCTGCGCGCGCGTTCTTCGTTCCTGCTACATGCCTGAGAATAAAATCGTATTCTGATAGCTCCAGGAATTCTCGCGCGATCCTCCGGTTGATTTTCCGGGGTTCCTTCCAATATTGGAGATTGGCGTGGTCGGTGTGGATAATGATTTTGTGCGGCGACCCCACAAGGTATGTTCTCCATGCCCGTAGAGCTTTAACCACGGCTAGTAACTCCCGGTCGTAAATGTCGTAGTTTCGTTCCGTCTCCGTAAATGATTCGGAGTGGAATGCTACAGGGTGGAACTTTTTGTCGGCGCCTAGCTGATTTAGCACTGCTCCGATCGCGACATTTGACGCATCGACCTCCAACTCGAATGGCTTGGTAAGGTCTGGGAATAAGAGTACTGGTTCTTCGCATATGCGTTTTTTGACATCTTCAAAGGCATTCTGTTGCGTGTCACCCCAATGCCATTGGGCCTCCTTCTTTGTTAGGTCGTGGAGGGGTCGGGCAAGTTGGGAGAATCCGCGTATAAATCTTCGGTAGAAGTTGCAGAATCCTAAGAATGCGCGGACTTCCTTGAGGCTCTTCGGGGGTTGCCATTCTCGGATCCCTCAAACTTTAACGGGGTCCGTCCGTAACCGCCCGTAGCCAATGATGAGGCCTAAGTACTCCGTTTCATAGACTTCGAACTTGCATTTCTCCGGTTTTACATAGAGGTCGTGTTCTTCGCAAAGTCGTAGTACTTCATGAAGGACCTTCCGGTGATGGCTTTTGTCGTCTGCGGTGGCAACGAGGATATCATCCATGTAGACAACAACCTCATTCGTCAGGATGAGGTCGCGGAATATGGTATCCATCATCGTTTGGAAGGTGGATGGGGAGTTGGTGAGGCCGAAGAACATGACGCGTGGTTCAAACAGGCCTTGGTTGGTTTTGAACGCTGCCTTCCATTCATCTCCTTCCTGAATGCGAACGTTATTGTACCCCCATCGGATGTCCAGTTTTGAGTAAAGCCGTGCGGTTTGGATGCGATCGACAAGTTCGGGGATAAGTGGGAGGGGGTAGTGATTTTTTATAGTGAGTTCGTTGAGGCGTCGATAGTCCTGTACCGGACGTAGCTTCCCGTCCTTCTTTTTGATGAAGAAGAATGGTGACACGTAGGCGGATTTCGAAGGGCGAATATACCCTTTTTCAAGTTGTTCGTTCAGGAAGGCCGTGAGTGCCTCTCCTTCGCTTGTGGTGAGGGGATACACCTTGCAGTCGAGCGCCGCAGGTGCGTCGGGGAGTAGTTCAATGGTGTGGTCCCATACACGGGACGGGGGAAATCGGTGTGACGCTTCTTCGCTAAACACCTTTCAGTGCGACCAGTATTCCGGAGGAACCATTTCCTCGAACATTTGAACCTGTCGTTTTGCCGCTTCCCGTTGCGCGAGTTCTGATGCTGTCGTCGTTTTTTGCAGGAAGGCAAATCTCGGTTCCGGTTCTTCGTTCACAACCTGCTCCCATGCCTCCTCATCGAGCCCATATGCCTGGATAGCCCTGATAGCGGCTTCCACAGGCATGGTGTCGCTCTGGAGATTCAGGCTGGAGATCACGACCGGTTGGAAATTTTTGTTCAGCGTGGCATTCCTCCATTCTATCTCAGGCTCGAAGGCCGAGAACCAGGGATAGCCCAGGATCGCTTCGTCCTTTCCTAGGTTGGTAACCAGGAAACGAAGCGTCTTCGTGCGCTCACCAGTCCGCACCGCTAAATCGGTGTACTGGGTTATCGCGCCGTCTCGGTTGTAAGTTCCATCAACATTCCATATGGTGATGGGAGTAGAGACAGGTCGGGTTCCGAGATGCGTTCGTTTGAGCAGTTCCGAACAGATAAAATTGTCGGTTGCTCCAGAGTCCAACAGGACCTGTCGTTCGGCCGTTGCGTTTGCAGATTTGAAAAGAACTGGGATTCGCATAGATCGATATCTGCTATAGTACACGTGTAACGCCTTTGCCCAGGCCGACGGGTTTAGGCGTTCGGAAAATCCTTTCCTCCAAAAAGCTTTTCCACCAGGAGGTCCCGCACCTCTTTTGGTTGAGTGGCCAGCGCTGCGATCTGAGCGTCAGCCACTTCATCATTTGACAGTACGCAGTTTGCTGATATGGCGACTCGAGTAACGAGGGGGGGAGGCAGTACTGCGGGGGTAATGGGGACGGGAGGAGGCGCTCCTCCGTCGCTTGTGGTCTGAGCAGCGTGAGTGCCTTTTTGTGGGCAATTACACGACACATGACCCTTTTCTCCGCATCGGAAACATCTCCCCTCCGCGACCAGCCTTTGCTTCTCAGCGTCTGTGAGGGTGGCATGGGCTCTAGTGCGGCTAATATCCATGGCGTTTGGGTCACGCGCCTTGTTAAGGGCTTGGACCCACTGGTCTCGGGTGTTGTGATGACTCACTGTCACTCGACAGGGAATCACGACGAAGGCGGAAAACCGGGGGTTGAAGACGAA
>QFDY01004602.1:0-12268 GCA_003315925.1 Lactarius sp. MG121
TGGAATCCACATAGGCGACCGCGACGTGTCCAATGCACTCATGTTCGTCGTCGGTAAGCATCGTGTGCCCCAATCGAGATCAGTGCCCCGCCGACCCAGCCCGTCCTCGACACCGACTCGGACACGTACATGCGGACAAGTACTCGCGAATCTACTGCATCATTCTTCCCAATCTGCAACACCCTCTCACACTGCAGGCTGGCCCAACTCAGGCCGACGTCGTGTGGGCTAGTATGGCGCACTTGCATTACGCGCGTATACCGATGTGAGTCATGGCTCGCTCGACGAGCTCTCCTCGACATCCTTCTACAATCACAATCAGAATTTCCCAAGTTCTCTTTGATCCCATCTCATCGGCTCTATTCCGTTATCACGATACAATCATATCGAACCATAGGTCTTAAAATGACCTTTGTGTGACCACATTGAATCGGCGACCCATGACCGCCGTCCTATCACCGCAACTTGGTTATTAAGATTACTACCGTCATTGTATAACAGCGTAACAATGCCCTGATGCCACACTTGTAATCATATCCTGATGTTGCATATTGTTCGGCAGCACAAGTTGCTTCAATTCTACTACGAGATGAGAGCGACCAAAAATTCGAGATATTCAAATCTCACGGGGCAGCTGGCGATGGCGGTATCACGTCTCAGGCTCAGGCTGATGCTTCTTGGGCTGATGCCAAGGGTAATGTCGATACCTGTAGTGAATGCAAGCGTCTGGTCTCTCGTCCTATCCGACTTCCTTTCGCGTAATATGGGTGCAGATTTATGGGTTCCACCATCCACAGCAGTCTTTCCTAATACGTTACCAGAGTCAGCACAGTAGTACTGCAGTAGTAGCGCCAGGACATGGGAAAATGTGGAATTCACGTGATGCCAATCAGTTTCAGTTCAGCGGATTTGATCATGGTATCATGATGACAGTATAGCAGCCAGGATTGGAACGTACAACATAGTTGGTTTGCACCTCGGTGACTATGGGACCTACTAGTACTTAAGTGCCATGATTTCGATGAGAGGCCTCCAGCTCCTGCTCATTTCGTGTTCTTTCTCTGGCACTGGTTGGTGAGCACATCCATGGTCTCATCCCGTCATGAAACGTGCTAACGCATACGCAGTCCAAACCCTCTTTCTTTAACGTCCAAATCTCACCCAATCCCATTCCTTTTTCGCTCACGATTTCCTCACCCACACTTCAACTAATTACAACACAATGCACGCGTCCCACATCGCTATCCTTGTTCTCGCCTCCTCTGCTGCCTCCCCTGTCTTCTCTGCCCCTCTCGCGTACGTCCTTTCTCTTCTCAAATCTCGCAATATCGGCTGATTTAATGGTAGTGCTCGCAGTGCTGCCGGTGTGCCTGCCACCTCTGATGTTGTCGCCCGCGGCTTCTCGACCAGTGTCTCCAGTAACGTGAACGAAGGCACGAAAGCGGTTAAACGTGATGGCCCACTCGACGTCATTCAGGTGTCCGACACCCACGTGAAAGACATCATCAGCGTCATGAAAGGCCTCTTTGGGGATGGCCCGGTCGACGACGTTCAGGCGCGCGACTTCGACACCAGCATCTTCAGTGACCTGAACAAAGGCACGCAAGCGCTTGGAGCACGTGGGTTCGACCTCTCCGCCGTGAAAGGGATCCTCGGCACGGTGATCTCCAGCTTGCTCGTTCGTGACGACGGCGACGATATTCAGGCCCGTGGCTTCGAGACCAGTATCCTCAGTAACCTGATCAAAGGCACGCAAGCGCTTGGAGCACGCGCCTTGATTCGCCCCTCCGACGTGAAAGCAATCATCGGCACCGTGAAGGACCTCGCCGGCTTGCTTCGTCGCGACGACGTTGACGATCCTGTCTTGGAACACGCCTTCCTCCAGGCCATTTCCCGACGCGGTGTTTCCGAACTCGGGACTCGCGGTCAATTTTCCAGCGTCGTTTTCCAGGCGATAAAAGATATCGCCGAGATCATCTCGAGACGGGATGTCACCCCAGAGCAGCTGATCGCACTTGCGTCGCTTGCAAGCAGTCCGTTAAATTCTCTTGATTAGGTGGCACAGTAGGTACAGTAGTAACGAGAAACGAGAAGACACGACACAGCTTGATCACGTGGTGTACGCTTGTATTTGGTCGTTGGGTGTTTTGTGTTCTGTGAATACAAATGGGAAGATGATCAAAGAGCTTCCGCAGCAGTGTTTGGACTGTGTGCGGTTACTGTACGGAACTTGGCAGTGAAAAGCGTTGTCAAATCTGAGGGCCCCAGGTTGCTGCTATACACGAGGATGCACCGGGTGGTCACTGGGATTACAGTAGTCTAGCACCTCCGTCGTCGACATCGCCCTCTGGCTCGGATCGGAGTCACCGCCAGTTCTGGGCCGCCTGGCTCCTGACTCCGGCTAGTCGCGAGGTCATCATCGCCATCACCATTTGTCGCCTTGGCTTCCAGTAAATACCTCTTGACAGGCGATACTGCGGTTCTGCTTGTTGCGACGACCTACGCCATCACCGGATCACCATTGGAGTAGGCGAGAATCAGTCTCCTTCGTAATTGCTACAGGCCGTCCTACGAACGAATATACCCCTGTGAGAAGGATGGCACTAGGACGATTCGGTTCAAATACCGTCGGAGAGGTAGAGAAATAGCCACGAAATGTGGATTCGAAGTTAGTCCTAGACCTCGAGAACCTCGTGTCTCTCTCAACAGACCGCGCCAGAAGCTCGCAAGTTCGACAGGTACAGTATTACGGCGCCAGTGTGCTCAGAATAAAGGGGGGCGCCGGCCGTGAGGAATGGAAGCATACCTATCGCGTTATGTATACCCCAGAAACAAAACCGTGTGTATGTATTGTACATAGCAGTGCATCACGCGACTCGGGGCTATGGGAGGGGATACAAGACCTGGGAAAGTTCAGAGGGGTTGTCGCTTCGGGTGGCGAAGAGAAGCAGCGATGACAATCGGAGGAAGTCATCAGTCCCTATCACTGTTCCGAGGTTGGGGTACAAGTGCACAACAAGAGTTGCTAAGATTGGGTGGGGGTCGGTCGGTGTCGGTGATATCGATGGGGTTGAGTCATGTGAGGTGACATACTACAATACAATTAACCGCTGGATGATGCATAGGAGTTCGAAGGAAATAAATTCTCAGGAAGCTCCGAAGAAAGACATTCGGCCACTGGGACAGAAAGGGTGTGCCCTTTGTCCGTTTGGCGAGATCTATTACTGTAGGATCAGCGGAAGCAGGAGTGAGAACCAGAGCTATGCGTGTTCATGTGAAATAACATCGACACTTTGCGGACGTACCAGACTCATAGAAGGAAACCAAACCTCGGGGGCCGTCGGACAAGAGCAATTTGTAGGAGAGAATTGTCATTACGGAGATACGATATGCACTTCCACTCCGACCAGCTGACACGTACTAGAACAAAGAACGTTCAACCGCCCAGCACTGGGAGGGAGAAAGCTGACCATATGCGATCACAACTTAAGAACAGAAGCAGTGCGGTAGTGGTGGGATGATGAACCCCCGCGGCTCTGCGCAAGGATTCTCCGCAAAACAAAGAGAAAAAAGAAGTTAATCATCGTCGCTTGACCGAGCCGATACGCCGAATTAGGAACAAAAGGTTTTGTGAGTGAGTATCAGCTGAGAGAACACTGCAGAGGGCGAGGACGAGGGTAAGATGGAAGCAGTGCGCATACACAATAAGTCGACGACGAACTGTTCATTGAGAGACGATGGGCGTAGCCGGAGTGTGCAGTGTGTATGCGCCTTGGCCGCCGATGTCGGGGTGACGTAATCATAGACAATGGAGAGTATTGTTTCCAAATAAGGGAAGGACGGCTAGCGTTGTTTGTGTTGAACGGGACAATGCAAACTCGCGGGACAACAAAAAGCCCCGAAATGTGCTCGGCTACTAAAAGGTCGAGTGCCCGTCTTTGCCTTTTCCTTATTCCGCCTCATAGATTTCGTTTGCTCTGTTCACTCACGACCCCCCAAGCCTCTCTGGTAGTAGACTCGGACTGCCTTTATCCTCTGTTGTATCCACCACTCGACTCGACTGCAAGCCTGAAACATGTCTCCACGTGTGTATCGCAACTTATCAATATGTCGGAACAATTGACTCATCCACCTCTGTAGTCCTTTCAAACTACACCTTTCTATCGCCATTGAAACGACAGCGCGCTGTGCGTAACCGCAGCAACATTGTTACCCCATCTCCCTCAAAATGCGCCAACCGTCTCCCAGTCCTCCCAGAACTCTCTGGAGAGCAAGACGTTTTCCCTTCCCCCTCACCTTCCGTCTCGTCAACCTCTTTCCCTCGCACGTCACCGTCTGTTTGTCCCAGCGAGAAGCGTCGCAGCCGCTACGGTAGAGACGAGTTTGCACTTGACCAAGATTTCCTACGTGTTGCG
Organism: Lactarius sp. MG121; assembly: GCA_003315925.1. NCBI lineage: Eukaryota > Fungi > Basidiomycota > Agaricomycetes > Russulales > Russulaceae > Lactarius > Lactarius sp. MG121. Next base: position 4,416 of record QFDY01004602.1, read on the forward strand.
ACTCTCGACGCACACAGTCCTATACTTGCTAAGCAAAGGCACCAGTCTGTGCGCCTGAGTGCGTTCGACATCGTCATTGACATCACTGCGCCAACCTCGCCTGTCAGCGACTCGCCTCCTGCCGAGTCCAGTAGTAGCCCCTTGTCGACGCCTCCTAGGCCCACCCGCTCACGCGATATACGACCGCAGTCCCCGCCCCGGACGCGCTCGCCAACTCCCTCGCTTACCAGCATGTCCGCCTGCTCCAGCAACGACATCCCCACGCCCACAACACCGCTCACGTCCGATGACGAGTGGCCAAGCCCTGGCCCCAGCCTCCGGCTCCGCAAGGCCCCCGCAGCCCAGCGCGTGCAGATCCACCCACTCGTGATCACCAAGTCCACCCCCATTCTGCGCACCCCGGACGCGAGCCCCGCAGACGTGTTCGAGTTCACCATCGCGCCGTTCTCGGGGCCGGAAGACGAAGAAGAACAGGACGAGGACGACGTGTCGTGGTACGCACGCGAACTTGGCCAGCTTGTCTCGCTTGCCTCCCCACGCGCGCCCTCCGCGGCGAGCGCAACTACCCCGCGCCCAGACTCGCTCCTCCCACCTCCTTCCCGCGCAAGCACAAGGTCGGGCCAGCACAGTCGGATGAGCAAGCCCCTTCCCGCGATCCCGCGCACGCCTGGTCCGAGCCCCCAACTGGACCCTACCTTCCCGCGCCAGCGCACTCCCTCGCGCCGCCCCTCGCGTCAACAGCTCCCCACATATCCCCCACCTCCACCACCCCGCACTGCCACCACCCCCTCCGTGCGCAAGTCGCTCAAAATCACTGTCCCGCGGGCGCCGCCACGCACACCGCTCCCCCTTGACGTCGCGGACATTTTTGACGACATCGACGCGTGGTCAGTCTTTGCGCCATCCGCAGGCCTGCGCAGTACCAGTACTGCCACCAGCGCGGGCGCATCAGAGCTTTCGCCCCCGCGCATACCGCACACGCCGATGAGCGCTTACTCCCAGTACGACCCAGTAGAGCTCATCGTAGACTACGCCACGCTGCCCTCACCACAGCTATCGCCCTCTTCCTCCATGACGCCCTCGCTCTCCTCCTTCCTCCCCGACGACGACTCGGACGACAACGAGTCGGAGTACTGGCCCAGCGAGGAGAAGCTCCGCTCGCGGTGGTCTTGTTCGACAGTCGCGACTCTTGCAACACGGTCGGCCGCCTCGCCGCCGACGTCGCCTTCACCCTCGGCGAGGTTGCGGTTCCACCTCGGCTCTGTCGCGCGCCGCGTGCGCGCTCGCAGGACGGGCGCCAGCGGTAGCGATAGTGCAGTTTCCAAGACGCATGCGCGCTCTTCGAGTGAGCCGAGTGCCAATTCCGGCCCTAACGGCGTTCCTGTGGGTGTGCGCTCGGAGTCGGGCCATGAAGATGCGGATGCGGAGAGCTGCTTGCGGCGCAAACCGATCCCGCTCGAGCTTTTCTTGCGGTAGACCTCTTGTTTATAACTACGACGATTTCTTCATTCGCGCGCGCATGGTTTTGGTGTTTCTTAGACTTTCTTTCATTGTCTATTTGTATCATGGAGTCTCAGACATTGTATTTATACTTTTATATTTTGTATACGCATACAGTACTTGAACATTCATCTTAGTATTACGATTAACCACGTCTAACCCCCCCTTCATGGGGTGGACGAAACGCAACGTCAACTGTCCCTACTGTAATCGACTTTGTAGCTACTCCCCGCTCATTGTAGTCATTCGTTTAATCCACTGTTGTATCTCAAACCCATATAATGTAAAGTCCGAAAGTAACTCAACGTTCCATACCCTCAGAGTGGTGAATCTATAGTATATCGCGCATGTAATGGGTATGCCGCTATGAAAGTACGAACCAAACTGAGTTATGTTCCATCTATAATAAATGCACTACCGACTGCCCTCGTCGCCGCCCCGACGCGCCTCGCGCCTCGCAGCAGCGCGCTTGAGCAACCACGCAATGTTTTCGTAGACGACGAACGTGACGCACGTCCCAGGAAGCACACGCACGAGGTTCGTGATCAGGCCGCGATAGAATCCCGCAAGGCCCTCGTGCGTCCACGTATGCGCGATCGTCGAGGTAATCGTGCGATGGTGCGTGCGCGCCAGCGCCGAGTCGTCCTGCAATCCGCATTAGCAAGTCCGTATATATGCATGAGAGAAAAAAAAGACACGCACTTGTATGCGCGAGCGGATGACCTGGTACGGGTACGTCGCGCACAGCGCGCCGAGCTTCGACGAGCCGGACATGATCGTATAAGCCGTATTGGACTTTTCCCCGAAGGTAAGTTCAGGTCAGTCAATGAAGGAGGTACATGACGCACCAGCTTGTCGTCGTCCGTCGTCCACTCGCGCCCGAGCTTCGAGACCCGCCGCCGTTTGCGCTCGAACGCCCAGCTCTTCATTTTCTCATACGCCATGAACTGCAGCGCGCCATTGCTCACGCCGACTAGTGCGAGCGACGTCCCGCGATAGAGCCCGGCCCAACCCTCGTCGCGGAATATCGCGCGGAACCCGCCTGACACACGAGTCAGCAAAAAAATGAAATCCAGAACAGAACGACGTGGGAACGCACTCCAGAGCCCACGGTGCGCCGCGGGAGAGTTGGGCGGCGCGGTGAACGTCCGGACTTTCACCACCCATATCGGGTTTGTAAAAATGGCCGTCACGGCACCTGGACAGAGTTCGTGAGCGTGATGAATGTTGGGGCAAAAAAAATGAATGAATGAATGAATGCGAACTCGCTTCGGCAGAAAAGAGAAGGTATTGGGAGGCCGTCAGGGGCTTGTCTGGCGCGTCGACAGTCGCGCGACGCTTGAGCTGGTTGTAGCTGCAGATCGGCAGGTTCAACGAGGGGAAAGAGGACAGCAGAAGGACGAGACGCACAAGAGAAAATAGAGCCCCCAACTACTCGCATTTCCAGCGACGTTCGGACTCAAACCGCGATACAGCCCGCGCCAACCCTCGCTGGCGTGTATGTCGCGCAGGGCGCGCCAGATCCCGCGTCCGATGCCGCCCTCGGGCCCGCGTGTCGACACTTGGAACTTGACCTTGAGAAGGTCGAGCGGGTTCATGCAGAGCACGGCGACTGTGCCCGCGCCGATTCCGGCGAACGCGTGGTCCTGAAAATAACGTAGTGAGCGCGACCGATAAGTTTTATGAGTTATGACGGCGCACGATGGCATGTGTCGGGAAGAAGCTGGGTTGGGAGAAGGGGTTCTGAGTGGACATGCGCAGCTATGACGCTTGTCGTTTTTGAGAGTTTGGGACCCTTGCTGGGGTTGTCGACAACGACCGCGGGCACCACCGAGCGAGACGACGGATGAGTCGATGAGGAACTGTGCGTAGCGGCCCGGTGCCCCTGACCCTAGGCTCTCGCTGTTTTCAATGTTCGATTCATCTCCAACCCTCCACTCACGTCTTGTTATGTCACACCTACTGTCAGGTCGTATCCGCTAAGGCCAGCCTTCGCCAACCTGTGCGTGATTTTGCGAATCTAGCACAGCCTATCATCGGCAACGTGGAATGTACACCTCGTGTCTTGCCTCGTGTTGTCGCCGTGAGAGTGCGCAGGGTTAGGGCGTACAGTAGTCTGCAAGCCAGTGCATGACTTTTCGTCAGCCGACCAGCCTTCCTTCCTTCGCAGTCCTAATCGTTCACCTACGATTTCTCATTTTCACGCAATTCACGCACTGAACCATGGATCCCGAACGTAAGCGCGAATTCCCAGAGTCCAAACCGCCCTAACGTCGGTAATAGATATATTACGTCTCCTCCTTACAGACTCAATTGCCGATACCGACTACGCCATCTCTTCTATTCAGGATTCAATCTCGCGTTTCTCTCGACTGCATCCGAAGCATATCACTTCCGTTTACGGCCTCGCTATGGCGCGATTCGCGCGTTATCGCCTGTCACAGCAGAAGAAAGACCTTGACAAGTCCATTCTACACTTCACTGAGGCGATCCTCCTTCCGCCCGTTTCCTGGACGAGACCTCCATTCAACGTTGCCAGACGTCTCTTTTACCTGGCGATGGCTCTTCTTAGTCGCTCCAAGGACTTCGGCCAGACCAAGGACGTCAAGTGTTCTATCGAGTACCTCCAGTGTCTCCGAGGACTTCCCCTCGAGTCCTTCGACATCCCCAGGAACAACATTGCAGCGTTGCTTATTCAGGCGTTGTGGGTTCAAGTTGAGTTGGGAACTGGGAATGTGACACGAAATATCGGGGAGATGGTGGCCCTCTGCCGCGAACTCCTCACCTCCAACATATCTGCACACATTCCCGTCGCCGCTTTTACATACTTGAATAAGGCTGTCGACGCCGAATACAACAGAGATCTACCCATTCAGTTGCTAGACCAAGTCATCGAATGCCTACGGGATGCGGTGAAGATGTGCCCGCCAGGTTCGCACCTCATCTCGCTTGGACTGGCTAGGATGCTCTGCACTCGCTTCTTCAAAGTCCATTCAAATGATGATTATGAGGAAGCAATGGGGTTATTGGAAAAACTCATCGATCCTAATCAACCTGGAGAGCGTCCGGATTCAATTCGGGCTCTAGCTCTATCACAAACCGCTCAGCTCACACTCGTCAGATCGACGATCTTCAAGAACCCAGAGGATATCGAAGGGGCAATTTTTCGTTTGCGTGCCGTGCTCAGCTCTTCTTCCGTCGATGAAGAGCTTCGTTGTCATTACGCTGAGGGCTTGTCAATTCTCGTCAACATTCGTTCTGCACAGTACAGTCTCGCTGAGAGCCACGAAGAAGCAAATTCGTATCTTTCACAAGTTGTCGATCTTTCATACTCTCAGAGCCTAGCGAAATCTGGGGGATATAATCCTGGATCAAACGCTGTTCTGGAGACCTATTCGACGGCGGCACTACAGCAGAAAATCCAGCATTTTAAAGAATTGATCTCCGACACTGCCCCGAGGACCGAACATCACAGATTCCTCCTCAGTGGACTTGCAAATATATATAGAACTAAGTTCTCCCGTACCAAGGATATATCTGATATCGAAGAGTCCGTCAAGTATAACCGGCTATGGCTCGATTTAACTCATCCCGATGATTCGTGGAGACTCCTTATCCTTCGTTCCCTCAGCGGGGCCCTCCTCCTCGCGTTCGACCATACCAACAAGGCGGAGTACCTCGATGAGTCAATCGTCCTCGACTATGACGTTCTCAAGCTGAAAAGTGCACGTGACCAACATTTTGACACAATTCTAGGGCTTGTGTCATCTCTACTCGCCCGCGGTCGAAGAGAGGACCTCCATGAAGCCATACGATTGATGTCATTGGCCGTCGACGATCAATATGCGAATGAGCCTGCCCGATTCCAACTTTCGTGCCAGTGGGCATTCCTTGCGCGACGTATCCGGCACCCCTCTGTCCTGACCGCTTACAAGACCTCAATCTCATTGATACAAAGGTCCTTGTCCTTCGCTCCGACGGTATCCACTCAGCACACTCGTCTCGTCACCATGCACAGGTGTCAGAGCATGCCACTCGATTACGCATCATATCAGATCGATTTAGGCCGATTCGAGGAGGCCATTGAGACGCTGGAGCAAGGGCGGGCGTTACTTTGGTCCGAGATGCGTGGCCTTCGGACCCCTATCGACCAATTTATTGAAGACTCACCGCTGGCAAAAAGATTTGCCGAGATCAATCAAGAACTCGAGGCGATGATCGTATCCGCCACACCGTGTGCAAGGCCAGAAATGGAAGACGGCATCGCTAGAGACGGGACTGACCCATTCGGTCGGCTTGTGATAATGCGGCAGAAACTGATGGAGGAGCGAGATGCGCTGGTTTCACAGATCCAAGGCCAACCAGGGTGGGAAGGATTCTCGAAGGCGCCATCATTTACCACTCTCCGCTCTGCCGCCTCACGTGGCCCTGTCATTCTCATCAACCATTGCGAATGGCGCTCTGATATCCTCATTGTCTTCCACAATTCTCTGCCTTGCGCTATTCCTACTGCTACTGATTTCTATGATCGCGCGAAAAAACTACGGGATGAACTAGTCGAGGCGTGGAAGCATGGTCTAGACTCCCGCGAATATCAGGACGCTCTATGCTCCGTACTCAAGGGCCTCTATGAGCTTGTCGGAGCACCGGTCATCAACAGGCTTCGGCTGTTAGGCGTACCGGAGCAATCTCGAGTCTGGTGGTGCCCAACCTCTGTTTTTTGTTCTCTTCCTCTCCACGCGATGGGCCCAATCCCATCGAGCGATACTTCCGACCGATATTTCTCGGATATCTACATTCCTTCGTATACGCCATCGCTTTCTGCACTCATCGAGTCTCACACTGCAAGCCCACAGATACTAGGAAAGCCCTCATTACTCCTTGTTGCTCAACCAGATGATTCTCTTCCAGGCGTCAAAGGAGAGATCAAGGCCATACGAAAGCTCGAAGAGTTTGTCACGGTAGCGAGTCTTGTCTCAAGTGAGGCTACACCCTCTTCCGTAGTCGACGGCCTCCGAGGCAGTCAGCTTGCCCATTTCGCATGCCATGGAGTGCTGGAGACAGGAAAGCCATTCGAAGCATCGTTCAAGCTTCACGGGGGCTCGCGTCTTACGCTGCTGGGCATTGTACGATCTCGTCTTCCAGATGCGGAATTCGCATTCCTTTCTTGTTGTCACGCCGCAGAAATCACCGAAGAGAGTATAGCTGACGAGGGGCTTCACCTTACTGCGGCAATGCAGTATTGTGGATTCCGAAGCGTTGTCGGGACGATGTGGGAAATGGCGGATACGGACGGGCGAGACCTGGCGAAGAGCTTTTACAAGTCACTGTTCTCCAGCGAAAGGCCCAGTGTGCCGTATTGTGAACGATCTGCGGAAGCGCTGCGGGATGCGACACAAACGCTCCGGAAGAAGAGGGGAATCACGCTAGAGAGATGGGTGAACTTCGTACATTACGGTGCTTGAGGGCACGTCTTCGGCGAGTGCTGGTTTTCAGTGCACGGGCGGTTTTGGCGCTTAGCAGTTTTCAGAAGACCCAGGCTCTTGTCAGATATGTTGTGTCGTGCTCGAACTAATACTCGTCACTATTTAGACTGGATACGCTCAGTATTTCGTTAATCTCGATATCATCTACGTGGTACAGATTCCCTGTGTGAGCGGATAACTAACGCGTGAACTTCACCTGAATCGCGTTTTGTTCAATGAGCCGTGAGACATCAGGAGATGAGAGTCAAACCCCAGCACATAGCAAGCTGAGCGGCTTGTCGAGGAACCCGGTGTGTGAACCCCTACTCGTACCTACTAGGTCAGGATGGCCACGAAGGACGTGTCAGAAAACGAGCGGTCGTTGGTGATGTTGGAGGACAAGGCCAACAGCTGTCAGACGGAAGACAGGTGTGTGAGGGAATGACCTGGTACGGGTATGTCGTGCACAGCGCGCCGATGTCCGATGAGCCAAATATGACTGTATACGCGGTACCGGACTCTTGAGGCGGATTGAGTCAGGCTCGCACCGTGGGCGCGGATGAAGGACGCAGACACACCAATTCGTTGTCATCCGTCGTCCGCGCGCCCGAGCTTCGAGACCCGTCACCGCTTGCGCTCGAAAGCCCAGCTCTTCACCCCCTCACACGCAATGAACCGCAGCGCGCCGTTGCTCACGCCGACTAGCGCGAGCGACGTCCCGCGATAGAGCCCGGCCCAGCCCTCATCGCGCGGAACCCGCCTGACACGCGAGTCAGCAAAAACGAAATCTAGAACAGAGCGACGTGGGAACGCACTCCAGAGCCCACGGTGCGCCGCGGGAGAGTTGGGCGGCGCGGTGAACGTCCGTACTTTCACTACCCATATCGG